>APFE030524822.1:92894-188173 GCA_000404065.3 Pinus taeda
GAATTAGGACTTCCTTTGTAAGCTTGTGAGGAGAGATTACCATCCTTTCTTTTTCATTTGGAAGTGGGTGAGCTTGTCAAAGTAGAGGAAAACTCTTGCTGGACCCTGGGAGGAACTTGCACAACACCAAGGCTCAGGTTGTAATGGTTTCTTTTTTGTTTCCTTAATACAAATAAGTCCATTCTTCTCAATGATTTGTTTTTAATGAATTGTTTCATATACTCCTTGGTCTATATGTTGAATATGTTTTGTTTTATGGGATATTCAGGTGTTATGTAATCGTTTGATTGTTAGTGTATGCAGGTTTCAAAGTGAAGGAGGAGCTCATCTGGATCGACGAGGCTAGACTGCTACAACAAGCGTTGGACTTGAGGTAGGATCGAAAAACACTTGGTTTCTCATAGAATAATGCATGTTTAGAGAAGGATTGCTCTTAATTGTCTTGTTTGTCACTAGAGAGTCTTAGACTCCTAGGGAGGTTAGTTTTGTCAGCAAAAATAACTCTTTCCGCATGACATGGACCAATAAAATTTGAGAGGGTTTGCCCGACAACTCATGAGAAAAGTGAAAGTTTGTAGCTGGTCATGGAAGTAAATCGTTCCATAAAAATAACATACATTGTTGAAAGCATGAAAATTGATGGTTCCATCCTCATGTTATGTTGTTCTTCTATTCCTAGAGATGTTAGCCCCAAAATACATGAATCTATCCATTAAAGATCAATTTTGGATCTGAAACCTTCTTCAGTGTGGTACAAAATCAATTCACATAGTAGAATGCATGAAAAACTTATGGTTAATATACCATAAGAAGACCAAAGTTGGGCAGGACAGCAAGGTGAAGGGAATATAATATTACATATAAAGGATCTCTCGACACCCCCCCCCCCCCCCCCCCCCCACCCAAATCTAATAATTGAATAAGAAGATTCACAATCATTTGATTATCAAACTGAACCGAAGAATACTCAAAAGGAATGTTTCATTGAATATATTGACAAATTTGGTCATACAAAAAAAGTTTTAGAAGAAGAAGAAGTCAATGTTGCAACTCAACTAATTGTAGTAAACCCTTCATCTCATGAAAGAGAATCAACTAATATGAGGTTGACTAGTCGAAACTAGTTGATTGAACAACCAATGTATTCTAAAAATCAACAAACACATACAAATTCTCCTTCCCATCATAGTCGATAGATTAATGACAAAATGGTCCTAAACCATGTCCCTTTATATAAAGGCGATGAATACGCTAAGCGTCACTAATTCATATGCAAAAAGTTATAGGATACAATAGACATAACTAATCAGACTAAGAAAATAACCTAGTTTACTAAAGCTCTTCGTAAATGAGATTTAACTTAGTTCATGAATTTCACAGAAAATGGAACCATCACTAAGTTAGAAATTAAAACTAGTTTCTTATCATTTTTCAGAGCACAAGATGTTAAGCATCTTGCTACCCAATGATTGAAATAAATTAAACAAATAATAGGAGAAACAATGTGATAATACGATAATTGATTTAGGGATTTGCTAAGTCAAGTCCCTTTCCCTATTGAGGAAGAACTCTTGGTGTAATGGCACATTTTAGGAACATTACGAAGAATCAAATAATTATGTTGACACATGATTTTAAGTCATGCAAAGAAGTAGTCCAAAAAGTGCAACATATAGAAGCTAACAATGACCGGCCTTGAATCTCATCAGTAACAATTGATAAGTGTCTAGAGGAGAAAATAAAACCAATTTAGTAATCACCAAGGAGTCTCACAATACAAAGAAATGATTTCTAGTGTAAAGATTGTAAAAGCGAACGTCATATAAAAGATGCATGTAAATATGTTGATTTATTGAAGAAACAAATAAATGTCCATATACTTTAATCATAATTTTTCTACGAAATTTGTTAAACCTTTACCAATCATCATACAAGAAATTGTTTACACAACTTAAAATATGTAAAGTGAAAAAATGCGCAATCTGTGAGGAATCCACTCACTCAATGCAAGAATTCCATTTAAATGGTCGGAATAAGCTTGACTATAATACAAACTATCATACACGGGTTTCTAACCCAAATAAGCAATAATATTCATAGAATATCATACATAGATTGTCGACCTAAAAACACAATAGAATAAATCATATGGCTAGCAAGGACGTATATGATATCAATAAAGAGGAGAGAGATTTGGAAAATGAAGTAGAGGTCTAGGATGTGGTCAAATTTATTGCTTTATATTGTGGAAAGAGGATTAGTTTCCCCTTGACAATCCATTAAAAGAATGGACCAACCTCGAATTTTGTAATATATGTGGTGTAGGGGATCATTCTTTAGAAGATTTCCCTGCCATCTTAGACAAAATAATGAGTAAATAAAACATCAATATCATACATACAATATCAAAGAAAGACATTCTAAATTCAAAAAACTTGCATGTCATGACCAGGTCAAGAGCAGGACAACCAATTGGTACACAAGAGGAATCTCTTATCCAACCTTTAAGAAACAAAATTATATAGAAGAAATAGTAATGCTCTTGCTTGTATAATATGTAACTTGTTTAATTATGTGATGTTAGATCATGGTGAGCTAGATATTTAGGAAGGAATGAGACCATCCATTATATGAGCATATAAATACCATGATGTGAGCATATGGTTGCACCTAAGAAGGAAATTCTCCCAATTGTGAATACGAGTCTTAAAGAACGATAACGTAATAAATCAAGTTGTCACGAGAGGCCAATCAAGTTGGTGAAAACAAGGAGTCGTTATTTTCCCCACCATGGTTTGAATTCTTAAAAAAGTTAGCATGTCTACCTTTCATAGGCTTATGCATAGTCACAAGGGGGCATTAATCAACAATATTCATCGTGGGTGTTAAGTTAAATCATGTCATCAAACACCCTTACATTGTAATTGTTGTCCAAATTATTAAAAACTACTAGATGCCTTGGTTTAATGGAAGATTCTTAACATCAAGATACAAATAAGTCAAGTATCACAAGGAGAAACAAGCATCAACCAAATTGATAATTGTTAAGAATAATGAATTATTGACTTTACTTGTGGACCTACTAGATTTTTTTAAGGACTTGTGGTTGGAACTTATTCTAATGTAATGATGTTGAAGGTACATGCATCCCAATTTAGAAGGAGCTTATGAGGAACAATGTGTGTAATTATAAAACCTACTACGATCATTTTATGTATGAGTGGTGAGAGAAACTTTAAGTAAAGGGTAGAAATATATTGTTGGCATCAATTATAAAGGAAGGCAAGATAAAATTGAGGAATTAAGTCCCGACAAAAGGGAAAAATGCAAATAAAGGAGGATGATATTTCAAGAAACATTCTTATTACATAGATTATGGATGAAAAAGAATTTTTTTAATAACTTCATCCAATAACACTTTGAATTCACCAAATTCAAATCAATTTAATTTATAGGGTTAATTTCAGGACCATGGAGAGGAGCTCTAAACCCTAACCATGGCGAGGGCTTCTTCAGGGCCAAGAGAGTGACAGGAAGGGGAGGGTACAACCATCACACAACTGGCGCATCGAGGTACAATTTGTCAGGGATGGGAAGGCAAGTGGTGACAAACATGCATAGAGGTTGATGTATCAGGAACAATGCCATTGGGGCTTAGGGGAGACCAGAGGACGGTGAATGGAGTAGCTGGTAACGTTTTGGTTTTTCGTTGAGATATGTCTCCATCTTTTTGCACGCGCTCGTGGTTGAAGCTCAGGTAGTTGGGTTATGTGGTAATTGATTAACAGAAGTCTGTAGGGTGGAAGATGGTCAAACAAAGAGAAGTGATTGATCTGGATCCCAATCCTGAGGACATTCTGTCGGTTTTGGGGTTGCAGGTCACAGATCAAAACATAGAGAGGTATATTCGTCCAACTGGACAACCAGGAAGGAAGAAAGGTGGCTCGGGTGTTGGTCGGAAACAGATAAAATCCCTAGGACTCCTAGAGGAAACCCTAGGTATGACTTACCTGGAGAATTGGGAGGGGTGGGAGCTGCAAGGGAGGAAACCATCTTTACTTTCTGGGAACTGTGGGGCGGGAAACGCGGTTATACAAGTAATTAACATTGTTCCTTGCTCGCCTAAAGAATTTTACTCTGGGGGTTTAGAAGACATAGTCATTAGTTGTGGTTATAAGGGTCATGAAGGTCTATGATCATTCCTTGTCGAAGATTTAGAGCCAGAAGAGGGTGGGAAAGGGTTTCATCTGAACAATATTCGTTCATGCAGAAGCCCTCTCAATGTGGGAAGCAGAGAAAACCTTCAGAATGACTCATTTGCAGGGGCGGGTATAACAGGGCTGTTAGGACAAGGGAAGGAATAGACTGGTGTCTAGAAGGAGGTAGGAACATGGAATGAAGGTATTAGGAAGGTAGGTGGAGGGGAAGAACAATCACCCGTGGAAGGAAGGGAGGGCTACTCAGAGGAGGAAGGAGTAATAGGAGGAAGGGAGCCTTTACCAGGGGTCAGGGAGACAACCCAAGAGGAAGGAGGGTTTTTCAATGAACTTAGAATATTTAGGAAGGAGAGGTGTTCTGAATGCTCCAAGAAGTTGTAGTCAATGCAAAAGAAACTACATAGGATGGGGGGGAAGGGGGTTGGAATAGGCAGGCTGGGGAAAAGAGGAAAAAAACACAAGATAATAAAGAGGATTGAGGTAGTCGCAAACCTGGTTCTTGGGATGGATGTACAAATTGACGAGGCCATGGTGGTCCCAGAATTAACCCTGCTTGGACAAGAAAAAGGGAAGAAATATTCAGCCAACTATATTCAAGAATGAACATCGATAAACTGGCAGGAGGCGTTAGATAAGTCTATTGTGGTCTCATCTCTTACAAAGGGATGGTTTATGAAAAAATTTGACAAGATTAAAACTGTGGAATGGGTTACGGGAAGGAACTGGAGTTTTGGGAGACACCCGATTTTATTCAAAAAATGGAACCCCTTGTTTGATGCGCAATGAGAGAAGGTGGATGAATTTCCTGTGTGGGTTCAAATGCCTGGGCTCCCTCCGTTTTTGTGGGTCGATTCAGTTTTTAGGGCAATTGGGAATCACTTGGGCTGATTCATGGAAGCTGATATGTCATTCCTGCAAACCAAAGATCAAAGGATGGCTAAAATCCTGGTAAGTTTAAACCCCCGGGAAGGGTTGGAGGAAGAAATTAATTTGCAATATAAGGATTTCTCCTATACCCAGATGTTATATTATGAACACCTGCCCTTTCATTGTCATCGATGTCATAAATACAGACATCTAGCAAGGGAATGTCCGCTGGGATTTAAGCGAAGAAGGAGGTAGAGAAAACAAGGGGGAGGGAAAGGAGAAAATGGTGAGAACAAATGGAACAAGGAGACTCCGGGATCAGGTGAAGATCAGATGGAAGTTGGCAGGATGTAGGAGGACCCAATGGAGAAAATCAAATTTCAGGAGAGGAACATTCTACCATCATGCATGAGCAACAGGAGATGGCGAATAGACCAGTGTCAGTAGAAGAAGATGGGAGGGGTCTAGCTCATCAGCTAGAGGGTATGGCTTTGGAACCTAACCCTTCTACCAATTCTCCTATTCAATCTTTGATTAATTCATTATCCAAGCCTCGTCCCTCAAGGCACATGAACTTGGATAATATTCATGTTAACAATATATGTGAACAATTAGATAGTATAATCACCTCAATCCTCGAATTACATCTGAATGGAAGCCATGGGATGAGTGAAGAAGCTGATGGATTGGCTGTAAGTCTTTCTGTAAACCCTCATTACAATCTTAGACCCTGTGAAAAAAACCCCCTCCTTGGAGGCAGTGGGAGGCTTGGGCATGCAGCCAATTCATGGATAATACAAACCTGGTGATTGGAGGAGATTTAAATTTTTCTATGGGAATTTCTAAAACCTAGGGATGATTGGCTCATGTTGGCCCTCTTTCTGATTTCTTCTCCAATAAAATTAGAGAAAGGAAGTTGATGGATATAAACTTGTTGAAACCTAGACCTACCTGGAGGAATATGAGAACATGGGAAGATAGGGTGGCAAAGAGGTTGGATAGGTTTCTCTTGAGAGAAGAGGTAGTGGTCATGATTCTAGTATTTAGACATTGGGTAGGAGAAGGAGGCGACTCTAATCACTTACTAGTTCTACTTGAAATGAAAGGTCCTAATAGAAAGTCGGTTGCTCCATTTAAATTTAATCCAGCCTGGCTTATGGAGGAATCTTATAACACACTATTTAAAAAAACATGGAGACCTGTGGACCCAAGCGAGAATGGAGGAAAAGCTTTATTCTTTATGGAAGAAGATGGATATGAAACGATAGACAAAAGAGATAGGATCAAGGTGTTGGAGTCAAACCACAAACAAATTCTATTATTAAGAGAAGAATAGTGGCGACTTAAAAGTAGGGCAATTTGGCTGAGGGCTGGGGATGAAAATACAAAATTCTTCCAAAATTATGGTAAAGGAAGGAAAAACACAAATGCCATTTGGTCCTTAAAATCGGAATATGGAAGGTAGGACAAATCTTTTGAGGAGTTGTTAGTAATGGGAAGAAGACATTTCAAAAATCTTTTCAAAGCTCCTACAAAAGTGTCGATAGTGGAGGTGGTTAGGACAACTCAGTTTTTCCCTAGGTATGTGGGAGAAGAGGAAAACAAAGCTCTCATAGGGGAAGTCACTAGAGGGGAGGATGAAGGAATCTTAAAGTCAATGCATAAGGATAAGAGCCCTGGCCTACATGGATGGACTGTGGAGCTCTTTCAACACTTTTTTGAGATAATTGGGAATGAATTGACTGAGGTGGTTGAAGAATCCAGAATAAAAGGGGTGATTTATGAACCCTTCATCTCCACCTTCATAGCCCTAATCCCAAAAAAGGAGAATCCTTCATCTTTTGAGGATTTTAGTCTGATATCGCTTTGTAATTACATCTACAAAATAATTGCCAAAGTAATAACTGTCAGATTGAAACCGATCCTTTCACAGAATGTTTCAAAAGAACAATTTGGATTCCTGTATGGCAGGTAGATACATGAAGCAGTAGGAATGGCTTAGGAAACCATCCACATCATCAAAAAAAGTAAAAGGAAAGGCGCAATAGTGAAAAGCGACCTTTCAAAAGCCTATGATTGGATCAGTTGGTTGTATCTTCGAATGCTGTTGACTCACTTGGGATTACAACTTGGATTTGTAAACTGGATTATGGATTGTTTGAACAATGTTAGTTTTGCTATCCTAATCAACGGGGTGGCATCCTCATTTTTGCAGAGTCAAAGAGGATTGCGACAAGGATTTCCAGTATCCCCACTTCTCTTCCTTTTAGTAGCAAAAGGACTTAGTCAAATGTTACTGGAAGCGGGGAGAAGAGGGGGCATACAGGGAGTATAAGTGGCAATTAATCTATATATAATTCACTTTCTATTCATGGATTATATTCTTCTATTCAGTAATGGTAGTAGAAATGAAACAAAGGCCTTAAAACAAATTTTAGATCTATTTCTCAAAGCCACATGTATGTGTATTAATAAAGAAAAATCTTCAATAATTTTGGAAGGTTTCAATAGGATGGAAACCAGAAATATAGCAGAGGATTTGCCTTTTGAAGACAAGCAGATGGCTAACAGTTTAAAATATCTTGGGTTCTTCCTAAAGATACACTCGTATAGGAAACATGATTGGTATTGGCTGGTGGCAAAAATTAAAACCAGGATCAATCATTGGAGCTTCAAATGGTTATCTAGAGTCGATAGATTAGTCCTTATAAAATCTGCATTAATGGCAATGCCTGTATACTGGGTGGCGCTTACTTGGGTTTTGAAAGGAATTTTGGAAAGGGTGAGGCGAGTGTGCAGTAGATTTCTATGGGCTAGCTCTAAAGAGGGTTTGGTCCTCCTCAGGGTGGCTTGGGACAAGGTGACTAGACCCAAGGAATGGGGGGGATGGGGTATAAAAGTCCTTACAACATTTGGACCATCCTTGGTAGCAAAGTTGGGATGGAGACTACTAATGATGGAAAATTTGTGGACAATAGTGGTAAAACGAAAATATATTGACCCCACCCCCATGGATGAGTGGATTAGGAAGTCGAACAAGAAAAAGGCTCAATCATCAGTTGTCTGGAAAGCAACTCTAGACACTATCAAAATTATTGGCAAGGACTCTCTTGGTAGGTTGGGAATGGAGAACAAGTAAGAATAGGGAAGGATCCATGGGTGGGATGCAAAAAGGTTTTTCACTATTTCCGGGCATCATTAATCAGCTTGAAACAAGAGGTATCCATCATTTAAGCCTGATTGAAAAAGTCGACCATTCCTCGATATGGGGCCAAGCATGGATTTCTGGAACAAACCTCAACCTTGATCAACAATGGATGGAGGAGTGGCATCACTACATCAAGGAACTGTCAAGATCCAATGCCAGACTCAGAGACCGACTAGACCGGCTAAGGTGGGCATATGCCCCTACTGGTAACTATTCCCCAAAATTTGGATACAAATTCCTTATGTCAAAAAAGAGATGGGGGAATCCGGAGTGGTGGGTGAATCATATTTGGAAGCTTAATTGTCTAGCAAAAGCAATAATGTTCTTCTGGTGCATCCTTTAGAATAAAATCCCTACTTGGGACATCCTTCATAAGAGATTTAGGAGGGGCTCAGGCTGGTGTTCATTGTGCAAAAATGATGAAGAATCAAGTCAACACCTCTTTCTAAAATGCCCCTTCACTAGGGAAGTATGGTTGGAAATTGGAAGGCTGCTACAGAACGATAAGAAATGGGAGGGGGAAGTCCTAAAGAGGTATGGCAAAATTTTTGGAAGGACTCTCCAGAAAGGAACCTACGTAATTTACCGTTAATTATATCTTGGGGTATCTGGCTGGCCCGGAACAAAAGTATCTTTAAGGATTTGACTTCTTCAGCAAGGCACATTGCTATCGAATGTGTTGCAATCATGAAAGTATCCCTGAGCCACCTCGGGAATCAGTCACTAGGGTATAAGGGAGGAAAATATTAGAGAGAACATCCCTTGGGCTTATTTTGACAGGGCATTTGATCAAAGTAATAGATGAGGGGTAGGCATGGTGATACACATGAATGCACAAAGATGCTTAAAAGCCTTAGTGGGGCTGGGCGAAGGATCCAATAATTATGCAGAACTACAATCGTTAAAACTCCTTCTTTGTTGGCTCACTCATCTGGGCATTTTTTTCGGTTCAGATTTTTGGGGATTCAATGAATATTATCATATGGCAATGGCTAGAGCAGATGTTATAATTATATTCTATCTCCTTTGTTAGAAGAAGCTAAATATCTTAAGCAATTTTTTAATGATATTAAAATATATCATATTTACAAGGAAAAAAACAGTGCAACAGACCAACTTTCTAAAGCGGGTGTACAACAAGATCTGAACTGTTGGCGCCTAGAAGAATCTGAGTTTGAAGAGATCCATGTGTCGGATCTGCCTCCTTTTTGAGATCATCCAGAATCAAATTTCAATCAGCTTTTACTCTATTTTTCTTTTTTGTTAATATGTGTTTCTATGTTGTATACACAAACATTAGGCTATGTATAAAAACATGAAACCATGAACAAAGAAAAATCAATTTTTTGTTTTTTTTTGTTTTTTGTTTTGCTTTGATGGCTAATTGCTGATCCTACCCCTGTTTGGGCTGTTTTCCTCTATGAGGAGGCCTGGGAATTGGTTCAACGAACATACATGCACATTGATATGGAAGAATAAGATGTTTTTTTGCTTACCAGCTCAGATCAAACTCTGTGTTTTGATGAAAAACATACAGTTCACCAGATGCTTAAATGTATATACTATGTAACTTTTTATTGCCTTAATAGAAAGTTTGATTTTTTCCTTAGAAAAAAAACATAGATTATGGATAAAAATAAGTCTAAGCACGAATTAAATGTCGACTCAACTATTGGTATTATGTTATTAACAAACATGGAATATTAGCTGAAAAAATTGCTTCCTGGATGTCAAATAAAACCTATAGAGAAATGCTAACCAAGTCTCATCTTATGGTTAGACAAATGGTAGATGTATTATGTGGTTGCAACACATAGTTAAGGACTATTAAAATATAAATGCTTGGAAGATAGTTTTTATGGTGTATTCAACTACTAGCTTCCTTGAAACAATGGGGCACCTTATTTTCAATATATTTTACTTGCAAATTGGAATTTCAGTTTCAATTCAAGTTGGGCTTATACTCAAGGCTTCTAAAAGATCATATACGATATTATACATGCAACTACATATAGAATTGAAAATTTTACATGTGAAATGTGGTCTCTACCACTAACTATACGATCAACCTATTTTTACATAGAATTCATTATTTATTATTTAACAGCAAGCCAAATGCAAGCATTAACCATATAAAGAAATTACAACAAATGCTTATCTTTATGTAGTTGTGCACATGAAAACCAACTATGTAAGAGTGTATTTCTTGTAGGTAATAGGTATTAGCACTAGATACCATCCCAAAGACATGCAATAAAACAACGAGAGAAAAATTGGCTACATGAGTTTTATTCCAAGATCAACCCATCTACAAGGTTACATGACTCAATCCAATTAATACCTATCTTTAGTACCATCAATGTATACTTAACCAAAATCCTTGACCAATAATCAAAATAGTCACATGAATACTTTCTCTATCAACATTTCCTTAGATCAAGTTCAATAAAAATATTTCCATGCATATGCTCCTTTAAGAAGTCCATAATTTGTAATGTTAATATTTTGGCAAGAAGTATCCATATCACCACTATGGATATGGGATATCTAAAAATGATGGTGTAGCCCATATATTCCCATAGCCAAGCTATTGTTTGCATTTTCAAGCATCCACCAAATTTTACAAAAAGATCCAACAAATATTGTTTTATTTTGTTAATTTCCTCTTAACTTCGCTCGCTACGCTACATTTTGTGGCTTCCAACTATAACTTATTCATTTATGGTTTCTGTCAACTATGCATTTCATCATGGTGATGGGAGAACTTACAGAAAATGGAGAGAATGAGAATAATGATGGCAAAAATGCAACAACAACATATGCATGAAGCCTTGCATGTTATGTGAGAGGTGTCATCTTGTTGCCAAAAGGTAAGGACAACTTCTACGTTATAAGTGGGGATCCATTAGCCCAACACATGGAAAAAGGACAAGTTAAGGAAAAAAATCATTTTCTCTCTTATTCCTCTTTTACCTCTCTCATGGGGTTGATAACCACATCTCGCTCCCAACAATTCAATTTCCATGTGCAGATTATTATAGTATCACATGCTTCTCATGATTCACATAATGTGTCATGCTAACTTGGGAAGCTATGTAAAAGCCCAAGTCTAAAATTCTAGTAGTTTGGGAAATTATGGAGCAAACTAAGCTTAAATTTTCTACTGACATAGGAAATTATGTAAAATCCAAAGTCCACATTCTCTAGCAAGGCCTTGGTCTTTAGCTCCCATCACAAAGCTTTATTAGATATGTACAACATGAGATGGGGTATTAATATACTTAGGCAAAATAATTATATAATCGTGCAAAAATCATAGATACATACAACATTCCAACACAATTACATTATCCTCCTACTTGGAAGAGTATTAATCTTTTTACATCTTTCTTTTCCAAATTTTTGAAGTGAGATTAAACATTTTTTTTACACCTTAAATTCTGCATCACTATTTTTATTAGTCCCAAATTTATAATTTATATTTATATGTTTCCTCTTTTTCCTTTCGATCCAATCTTACATATTTACTCCATGTGCCATTAATACCCACCAACCATAACAAGATCATCATTGAGTTGGCTAAACCTTTCTCATAATAGCTCCCATTAACTAAGAATTATGAAGTGCACTTTTTTATGCACAACAAAATTATGGTACATTTCTCATAATAGCTCCCATTAACTAAGAATTATGAAGTGCACTTTTTTATACATAATAGAATTATGGTACAGAGACTGCCACCCCATCTTGTCCTTGTGCATTTATAAATTTAAATATATTATGACAAATAATAATGAAAGTTTTTTCAATAATTCATCTCTTAGGCTTATGTTGATTTGATTGATTTGATATTTACAATATGTTGCCTTTATGGGATGTAACCAACACAATATTTATTTGCGATTTGGTCTCTTAACAAAGCCATTATTTCATCCAACACATTTTGGTGTTAGAATTTATTCATGATCGTGTTTACAAACAACATACAGAACGATTTTTTAGTCAATATACACAAATAATCAAATAAGGCTGCATAACTAGCGTTCCCTGCCGCTTAGTTTAATTATTGAACTTTGAAAACTATGAACCAACTGCCACATTTGAATAAAAGCTACATTGTAGATACTCTTGCTTAATTTAAATATAGTTAAATTAAAGTAAAAAACAAAACTTTCATTGAGGATGATTGAGAGAAATATAATCATTATTGTTTAATGCAAATTTCCATATTAACACACCGATAAATTTCATCATGAAATGAGAGTGTATCCAACATGTGATGTACATTAGTGGTTAACTTCAACCTAATTAATGTGTTTTCCACTGCCATATCATGTTACATTTCTTTGGCTGCCACGTCATAGTGGTTACGTATTATATATTCTATAGAAACATATAATCTACTATCGCTGTGGCAAGCCTAGGGATTGGTAAAATAATTCAACTCGAACGACATTATTTCAATATATTAAATATTTATATAAGTAGAATAATATTTATTATTGGAACTTGAGATTATTGTCATGGAATATGCATTTCATATCGTATTAAACCTAGTACTTGAAGATTTGATGTGATGGTTTTGTTGAATATGTATATATCTGTCTCTTATTAATATGTATGATCTTTTTCAAATTTTATAAACCAAACCGAATTAGTAAGGGTCAAAGCGTCTATACCTCACAATGGGATCAAACAAATGTCGCTCAACTTAGACCCAAGCCCCTCACAAGCTCGATAGGACGGAGGGACCACCATAGAATGAATGCCTTGACTCACCCAAACGCCTTCCTTATGGATGCAATGTGCACAAGCTTGGACAAAATTTCTCACTGGCTATTAATAACTTTGACCTACATTTGTCAATAAAACTGGGGGATTATGTAGGTATATTTATATGATTTATTTTTAATATATTTAATGAAATACTATTTAGAATCAGATAATTTAAATTTTTTTGAAAATAATTTGATTTTTTTTTGGTACGTAGGCCCAAATGGATTTTACCAGTGACCTACGCAAGGATGCTTAACAATGCACCCATTCTTCGTCAATCCAAACCCCAAGGCAAAATAAATTGAATTAGAAATAAGAATATAAAAAAAAAATTTAATGTATATAGTAATTTAAATCAAATATATAAATATTAATATTATTCCATTTTTATATTCCCAAAAATATAATATTATATTTTTATAAATATATTTTATTTACTATTTTTTTTAAAAATAATTTTTACATTATTTATATTATTTTTTTATTATCTGGGATAGATAATTGAAAAAAAAATAAAAAATTATTAACTAAATTTACATAGCTTTTATAGGAATCATTAATAAAGTGTTTAATTGGAATAAAATATTTATTTAAAAAATAAATAAATAAAATCTATTATTAAGTGCAATAATTAAAATAACTTGCTTTTTATGGATTGAATTTATTTGCATGGCTCACATGTTATTTGAGGGTGATTAAGCACAATATTGTTTATAACAAATAACTTGCTTTTTACCACTGATTTTATTTCCATGGTTGACATGTCATCGACCATGCTTAATGGTGAATTAATCAGGTGATTGTTGGGATGATTTTTTCAAATTTGGAAAGTTGGATTTTTCGAATTGGGAAAGTATTAAGTTTATCATTAAGTTCAATATTATTATACTAGACCAATATATATGTTGAATTAATGGTAAATTAATGAGGTGATTTTGGTCAACTGTTGTACTCTTTGTTAATGGCGGTGTTAATCCAATGCTCCTCGTGTGTTTCGTGGCATGTGCTTAACACTAGAAAAGTGTCTATTTACTAACACCTGTGGGTTTTGGTGTAATGACAATCGTGTCTCCAATAAGTGGTACCAGAGCCAAAGGTCTCGAGTTTGAAACGCACCTGGCTCGCGTTGAGGGGGGAGATTGTTGCGCTCCCCATTAATGGCGGTATTAATCCAACACTCCCCGGCATGTGCTTAACACTAGCAATGCGTTTGTTTACTAACACCCGCGGGTTTTGGTGTAACGACAATCGTGACTCCAACACCAACAATTATTAAAATCCATTATGATTCAATTGTTACATTTAAGAATACACAATAGACAAGGACTCCATGTGTTCACTTAAGTAGTTCATAGGTTTGCCTTTTTAAAATTCATTATCCACTATGAAATATGTCACTATGGATGTGCCATCTATAAATATAGATATATATCAATTATTAAACTCTATGAATGGAACCCAAAGCTGTGAAGCAACTCACTAATAATATATTTTAGTAACATGTCTGCGATTGATTGATTGATGTCATCCATTAATGGTTTCTAAACCAATGTCGATGCCATAGATGAGGTGCATGAAGACATGCCAAATTAGACCAAACAAGCGAGATTGAATTAGATTTGGCATACAACAAAGGATCCACCAACGACAACAACATCATTACAAAATAAAATCCAAATTCTTTTGACCAATCACATTTCAAAAAAAATAAAAATTAATATAATTTAGAAAATAAATTATTTTTTTTAATAAAATTAACATTCCATTCTTGTACCCTGGATGCGGGTGTCTCGCCAGACCGTTAATGCGATGGGACAGGGGTGGGGCGAGAAGGGATGCCACCTGCCCACCCTGTACGACAAAAATAATAGCCAGTCGACAGGTGAACCTCAGAATTTGGATACAACAATGTTTTATGGCTTCACCACAGGCGACTCTGATACGATCAGCTTGTCCTTCGATTTGTTTTTCACCTCCGCATGCTCGGGACTGCACTGGACCTTGGCTCTCTTGAATGCCATAGTTATGGCGGGTGCAATTCGAGGTAGGACTGAGGGTGATAAATCTAGGCTCAGTCATGGCATCACTCTGGAGCCTCTGTTGTTTTCTTGGTCAGGTTATGGCCTGCATGATACTAGCTCTAGCAGTCTGAAAGGGGCGACTAAGCTGGGTTTTTGCTTTGGTATTCCTGCGGAGCTGACGCAGCCAGCTCCCTGGGTCCTCTCTAAAGCATCGAGCCCTCGTTTGGATGAACGTTTGAATTGCCCGTGTTCTGCTTCTGTGGTTGCTCGGTCTTGGTCTCACAGCGCCGCTGCTGCTTTCGATATGCCTCGTCTCCACCATAGAATGAGATGCCGCAGGGGCACCCCTCGGCGGGCACCCTCTAGCCCGTCCTCCAATTCTCCCTCCCTCTCCAGCGATTTCATATCAGGCCATTACCCTCGCACTCGCAGTGGGAGAGGGCGTTTTCATCAGCCCAACCATTACCTTGAGCCCCGTCCTCCAGACTCCTCGTCCTCTCCCTCTTTCGGCTTTGCTATTTTCACCTTCAATTGCTCCCTAAATCGTCCTAGGATTATTGCTCATGTTTCAGTGTTCTTTCTCGAGGAAGCCCAGGAGGTGGGCGAGTCTAGCTCACATCAGGAGGGCCCTGGTTCAGTCTCAGCGCCGAATCCGTGTTCTTTGCAGGCTCCGGAGGTTCCAGCGCGCAATGCGATTGACGTGGTGATGGCGCCGGCGGTTCCTGGTCCTTCTGAGAATGTAGTTGCTCGTGCACGAGATCTGCTTGACTTCGGCTGGTGTAGAATCGAGGAAGAGCCTCCAGATGCTTACTTCTTTCTTTGTCACCTTGGTTTCAGGTCATGCAGCCCATAATAGAGGGCAAATTTTTGTTATTGCTGATAAGTGGGTTCTTCTCTGCAAGCTTTGGTCCAAAATGCAAGTTTTTTGGAATCTCTGTAAGTTCTGTAATGTCATGAAAGTCATAACTGGTTCCCCTGCGTGGGATAGGATTACAGGGTCCCGTCTAAGTTCTCTTCCTTGGGCAATTTTTCTGTTTCTATCTACCTTTCCTTTTGGGCAGCTGTTTTAGACTGCGATCAAGATGTAATTTTACCCCTGTAATGTGAATAAAGTAGTTTTATTTAGAAAAAAAAAACATTCCATTCTTGTAATTATTCAAAAAGCACCCTACATCTATTTAAAAGTACACAATATATCCATATTTAAAAACACATATAATGATATCTAATTTCAAGCTTCATGTATTTATTTATAGGCATTCCAAAGTTCATATATGTTATTATATCATAAATGTTATCACTATTGTGGTGATGTTACAATCCATGTGTAAAATATAAAAAAATCAAAGGTACAATATGTGATTTCAACCATTTCGAGAATGATATTATTGCTTCTTTATATGCCATTATTTCATGGTATAATTAGCATAATTCCATGTTATCATCGCACAATGTAAATTTAGTTTATAATTAATTATAATAATAATAATTAATTTTTAATAATGTGTAATCTTACTTGTGTTGATTTGATTAATTTAATTTTTTTAGAAGTTGTTTTTACTTTCTAGTAAATTGTTACTTTTTGTGATTTGATTGACATGATTTTTATAATAAACTTTTATGGTGGATTACGGCAAGGGCTAACCAGCCTGCCATAGGGCATTAAATGCCCTGGTACATGCATGCTCTATAACAAAATAACACATTATTTAGCAACTTCTTCATGCTAGACTTATGACAATGTTTATAAACAACTCATGTAACATATCCCCTTTTCACCTCACATAATATACTTAAAAATATTTGAGAAAATCTAGAAAGGTTCCACTAATCTTATCCCAAACTTTCCCAAATATAATATTTGATAATGTATTGAAACTATATTATAGTTCAAAATATCTATACAAATTATCTCTATGTCATAACACAATATAAAAAAAAACACATTAAAACTCCCTTTGAGATGGTTCAAATAAAAATAGTAATCATCATATCTAATAAAAATAGTATCATCATATTTAATGGAATGTTTTTTAACTTCTCCTTAGGCATGCAACTTTCATGCATCCCATTATAATTTATTTTTGGACAACCTGTTTGCCAACCAATTTTTGTCATTGTAAATATGATAGAAAGAAACATTGTTAAAAGTAATTATACAAACACGAACCTCCTCATAGATAGGTCTCAAAATTAAAATTTTCCAAAGCATTTTCCCTTTGCATACAATTTATCATCACGAGGGAATCAAGATTTGGGTTTTTATAACACCTTTATTCTACTATAGGCATAAGAGTTAGCTTTAGGATCATTAAGATTACAAAGTTGTTTAAAGCCTTATCTAGTCATGCTCTAAATTTTATGATAAATTTTAGCAAATCACATATGTGAGAATAATTTGAAATTTATCATGATATAACAATGTCTATGCACAAGATCTAAAAATACAAATATGTAAAATGATGTGATTTCAACCATTACTAGGGGGTTAAAGTCCCCACCAAGAATTGTTTCTCATAAAAAGTGGATGATACATTACCTGTAAGGAGCCCAATGATCCTCCTAAGGGCCTTTATGGGTTAGGTGATATGACATCCCCTATTTAATATATTCTTATTAAAAATAATTGCAATTAATTAAAAGACTGAGAGAAAGGCACATAGATTCCAGACTGCTTGAGGAAAGAGATCACTTGAGGAACAGGTCGTCTTAAATATCAGTCCTGGTTGGCTGAGTGATTTTAAATGGGTTGATTGTGCCATAAACTAACTGAAAGATGAAAGGACATGCGCAAGTGTCCTCTAACTCCAACAACAAGCAAAAAAAGGACAAAACATTAATGGCGACATGGACTGCATTGTTATGAGTGGTTGAACGGTTAGTCCATTGGGAATGACACACACACACACTCCCATGTGCATGGGTATATGCATACACAATAGAGGAAAATAAGAGGACCTGTATTCTATCATGATAGGTGTGGAAGGGAAAACATAGAGAAGAGCGTTGCAAAAATTCCTTTGAAGGGCAAAATTTAGAGCACAAAGAAGGTTGTGATCAGAATTTGCAATTGTAAAATTTTTGGAGAGATTAAACTAGTTGAAGAACCCTCTCAGAGGCTTGCTGGGTGAAAGCATTATAGAGAGTAGTGGCTTGCCTATAGGGCTGAAGAACTCACTGGAAGGTTGTCGATTGACAAATCTACTAGATTGGAAAGAGACACTTAGGTGATTTTGAGGGTTGATGAACCACTAGGAGTTTCCTTGGGGTTGAAGTTATGGTGCTTGAATCACTGATAAACCACTCAGAGAGGTGATATCTTTACCCATCAGTAGCTTATCCATTGATAAACCTTCCTTAATGTGGACTCTCTTCTCCTGGGAGCGAGTTGAAACTCCTTGTACCATGGTATCATGGTATGGATGTGGATTTTGTCTAAAGAATCTGGAAAGACTGAGTGGAAGCTCCTGTGTCTGGTGAATGAAGGTAGAGTAGCCTTGTGACATCATGTTTCAACTATTTATATAGGTTGAAGTTTCCCTTAGAAGCAGTCCATCTCAAGCACTGGAATTTGGCTCGGGGGTGACAACTACAAGCAATAATGGTTTTAGCTTGTCTATGGTTGGATGGATAGTTGGAGCCCCACTCTTAGTTGCCAAATATTTTACAAGATAAGTATACTCTTATGTTTATGTATGAAATTATCATATTTCTGGTTATTGTGTTAAATCAATAACATGTAAATATTGAGGAGCATTGTGCATTGAATGAATGAGAAATGCCATTGTCC
Organism: Pinus taeda; assembly: GCA_000404065.3. NCBI lineage: Eukaryota > Viridiplantae > Streptophyta > Pinopsida > Pinales > Pinaceae > Pinus > Pinus taeda. The sequence continues at coordinate 111,774 of APFE030524822.1, forward strand.
TATCTAAGGATTTTAAAAGAATGGTTAATTTCTTATGTGTTTATGGGCTTGAAAGTGGAATAAGTTGTTAGAGTTAGGAAGGATGGGAAATCTCTGATTATGATCAGTTACTTACATTGGAATGTTTAGAATCCATGGCTATCACATTAATAGATTTTCCCATCCCAACCATGTAAATGTGTAAAACTTAGTCAGGTTGAGGCATATCCAAGCTCAGGAGAGATAGTGCTCTCGTATATCTATATGAGTGTGTGTGTGTAATGCATGTGTCTTTTTGTAGGCTGTAGGCACCACCAAATTCAAGCTATCGTGCATAATGATCAAGCAAGGCAGAGCCTCAATACTTTGAATGTTGGGCACTAAGTCTCAATAGATCCATGCTCATATAACCATCGTGACTAGCCTGTAGGTAGGGAATGGTCTTCAAATCATTCATATTATGTGTCACGGGTTGGAGTTCAGGTCCCGGAGGAGCTTAGAAAGTCAGAGCCCCATAAGCCATGTGACTAGGCGCATTAACCGAACACTTAGGTGAGAGAGATATAAGCCATCAATGAGTGAGAACTCATGGCTATTAGATAATTCTAAGAGATTAGTACCCCATATATTTTGAGGGAAACCCAAGAGTAACATCCAAAATTTTACTTTTGGGATGACTCGACAGGTGGGGTCGGTTAGTAGTGGTTTGTGTATCAGGGTGGAGGAAAGCATGAAATAATTATAAAATGGGAATTTAATTTTGCTAAGACTTAAAGGATTAGGTAGGACCCATGCTTCGCATGGTAAATGATGTGGCCTGGATCTGAGTAGTATGTGGCGTGTGTTGGGTGGAGCCATGAGGAGGGGAATTCCACCCCAGTAGAATGGGGCAATGACATCATCTTGAATCTTTGTCCCTAGAAGAATTAACGAGGGATTGCGTGAACAAATCCTGAGATTTAAACTTTGGGATGTCATGGTGGGAATGGGCCCAAGTGTATACTACTGTTGCGAATAACGAGAGGACACGATAGAGAGGGGACCACCAAAGTTCCACGTTATCTCAGAATAGAGAGGGGACCACCAAAGTTCCACATTATCTCAGAAGGGTCGTCCTCGAAAGAACAATAAGGGGCGACTTGAATTATCTCCTTGATGGTTACCTATATGGTAGTGTGGCATTTGAGGGGCCTACACTCATAATACCTCTCATATGGTGCATATGTGTTAAGGGTCGGGTCACACCTGTTGTATAATAGGGTTATATATGACCATTATGAATGGGTTGACAACTAAGGCAACATTTCCATGTGGTGGTGAGGTGGTAAACTAGGATAACCACGTGCGTGGAAAGTTGATGAGGTGGTTCTAATTGAATGGCCATATCTTTAAGTGGTCATATCATTTGATTCGAAGGTCTGAATGGAAATTTTTTTATATCAGTTGAAATATCTTGACAAGACGAACACAACGATGTCATATATTTTAAGTTTTGAGAGCATAAAAAAAGGACAAAAAATTAGACCCCATTTCCACAACGTGACATTGGGAGTCTGGTCATCATAATAATTGCCTCCAACTACACTTAGTCAGGTTTGGGGATAAGAGGGGGTCTATTATTGGTGATTATATAATGTAAGCATGATCCCACTTATTGAGAGGTGTTGGATACTCAATATCATAATATCAAGAAAACACTTTTAAAATATATTATTAAGGTCATTTATCCATGAGGTTTCCACCATCACATTTATTTATTCCCTATATTTATGTGAGCACTAACAACATTATTTGCACTTTGAACTTTGCATTGCTAGTTTTTCCCATCAACAAGTTCATCTTCAATGCTTAGTCCTTTTTAATCAATCTTAAGTATTTAAACCATGTGTCATCTATCCCCATCTTATTGGCTCTAATCAGTAAAAGGACCATCATTGTGTTGACTAAAGATTTCAATTGGTAACTCCTTTTGGCTCAAGAATTATTAGTCTTATTCCATCTTGTCCTTATGTATTTGTAATTTTTCATAGTATTATGACAAATAATAATGAAAGATTGTCAATAATTTATATATTTGCTTAGTTTAATTTGATTGATTTAATCTTCATAGTAGGTTGGTACTTTGCTTATGTTAACTGATCTTCATAGTAAGTTACTCTTTAGGACTATAATCAAGAAAATATTCATTTATTATTTTTTTAACAAAAGTCATTATTCTTTCGAGCCTTCTCCACACACTAGAATGCATTCATGGATGTGTTTACAAACTATATATAATATATATATATATATATATATTATCTATATTATATATATATATATATATATATATATATACCCTTCATAATTGCGATGTCCTTTATGCATTTATCACACTTGCAATTGTGTAAAAGGCATCCATGCATCCCATTGTCAATTAATGTTGTATTGTATATTACAACATTGTTTCAAAATATCCCTTTTGAAACTTTTATCCATCACATATATAAGAATTTCATGTCTTCGTAATATTTATACATATACTAACAACATTATTTCATAGACATATCAAAATAACATATATAATGTCATATAGTTCCAATCTTCATAATTATGGAAATTCTATTAATAGTATGTGAAGATATGATGAATTTTAGCCTTACTGTGAGGATGTTTTGTTCATCTTGTCCCAAAATTTTCCAAACATAATATTTCATAGCATACTCATAAATTCAAAAATAGATATAGAAACCATATATATGTGTGTGTGGAAAATAACTTTGTATTTCATATGAAGAATATACATGTTCCTATTCTTGAGGGACTATTCATTTTCAACAACAAGTCTTGGAGTCATTACATCAAATGATCATCATGTCACATACAGAAATTGAACCTAGGTGGGGAAGATCCCAATAATTTCTCCCAACCACCCAAGATAAATCCAATTGATATATAGGAACCATCTATATGTGATAACACAGTGCAAAATAAACATATCAAAAGCTCCCTTTTAAATGTTTCTAATGAAAAATATTGTAATCACATTCAATGGAATTGCTCTCCACTTCTTCTCAGATGTGCTACTTTCTTGTAGCCAACTATAATCCATTCCTAGATAATTTATTTTCCAATGCACTTCTCTCCTTATAGACATGATAGGAAAGACCATTCCATAAAACTCTAAATTTTCCCATAAATGGATCTCAAATGAAAATTTCCAAATAATGTTTCCTCTATATCCAATTTATCGACCTAAAGGAATCACTAGAGATTTGGATTTTTGTAGTATATATTCTTGCTGCAGTATAAGAGTTAGCTATAGGACCATTAATTATGCAAAATTGTTTGACCCACCATCGAGGCACTAAGATAAATTGTAACAATCATGCATGTGAGGATGACTTTAGTCTTATCGTGATATCACACACCATCTATGTGTAAAATACAGTTAAAAAAATAATGTAAAACAATGTGATTTTAACCATTGTTAGGGGCCCCATCGGGGAATTTTCCTCACAAAAAGTAGATGATACACTACTCGTAAGGAGACCAATGATCCTCCTTGGGGTTACTAAGGGCTAGGTGACTGTAGAGTGTAAGCATAATCCCACCTCTTGAAAGGTAGTGGATGCTCAATATTACAATATTAAGGAAACATTTAACAAAAAACATATTTGAGATTATTTATCCATGACGTTTCCAACCATCACATGCATGATAAGTTTATTAATTCTCCATATTTGTGTGGGTATTAACGATATTTTTTGTGCTGAGGACTTTACATAGTTAGTTTTTTTTCCATTGACATGTTCACCATTTATGCTTACGCATTTCCTTCCTATCCTCCTCAACCAATCTAAGGGATTTACACCATGTTCCATATATACCCACTTTATTGGTAATCACCATTATAAATATTCTCATTGAGTTGGTTAGATATTTCTTTTATGCCCACTTTATTGGTAATCACCATTACCAATATTATCATTGAGTTGGTTAAATATTTCTTTTTGGTAATTCCTATTGACTCAACCAATCTCGGGGACTTACACCATGTGCCATAGATGCCCACTTTATTGGTTATAACCATTACCAATATCATCATTGAGTTTGGCTAAATATTTCTTTTAGTAATTCATATTGACTCAAGAATAATTAGTCCTATCCCATCTTATCTTTATGTATTCATAAATTTCAAAAATATTATTATAAATATTATTGAAAGTTTCTCAATAGCTTATATATATATTTAGTTTGATTTGATTAATTTAATCTTTATATAAATTATTACTTATGGTAATTCGATATTTATAATAAATTTCTTTTTAAAACTATAAGCAAACAATATTTATTTACTTTAAATTCTATTTGTAACAGCCTTGGGTTAAGTTTCCATGTAAATAAAATCAAACCAAGATCATGGGACATGTATTCCAAGCTGAATGAGGGGAAAAACATCACATTGGGGGTTACTTGTGGATAATAATTTATTGGCTATGGAAATTGACATTGGAAAAGGCAAAAGGCAATAAATGGCAATTAATACAAGGAATAAAGGAAAATAAGAGAAAAGGAAGAAGAAGAGACAAGAATATGCATGTAAAGGAAAATGAAATAAAAGGGAAAGAAAAAGAAAATAAATTGGAGAGACATCATTCTAACACTCTCTTTTTGGGAAAAAGAGAGGAAAAGGAGAAGATATTGCTACAACAAGAGGTACTCTACGAAAAGAGAGGGAGAAAGCACTTGGATACAAGCAACATACAAGAAAGCAAATCAAGGGAGCGCAAGAGGAAGTTTGGACAACAATAATGACAGAAAATAGTCGTGCATTTGCGGGTAACAGTGTGCATGTGTGATTTAGCATGTTGGGATTTTATGCATGGTCTATGCATTGGTTGAATGTTTATGTTTACTTTCATTGGCACGAGAATTTCCTTTATTGACAATGATGTACAACCTTGCCTTTGCCATTTCTTGGATAACTATGATGTAGTGGGTTCCCTATTTTGGTTAAGCTTTGGATGGCTAGTAGATTTTGGATCTTGGTTGAGCTGGTCTCAGGAAAATTCCCAAGGGTTGAATGTGGAGATGGTTTTCTCCTAGAACTCTTGAAAGGTGGGTGGAGACAAGAAAATTCCTTTGGGTATGGTGAAGAAAGTCCAAGGAATCCAAGCTTGTTTGGTTTTGGTGATTTCTGGACCGATTAGGTGAAATCACTATGGTTGAGGGATGAGGTGGTTTAGCCTCTAGACGCCCTGGTTGGTTTTGTTTTGGTTTATCCCATGTGATCCCACATTCATGCTTGGAATATGGTATGAGGGTGACTGGCTGAAATAAAGATTTGGTTTAGCCCAATCTATGGTCGAGTAGTATGTGGAAGTCCTTGACTTGGTTGGATTTATGCATATGTCATTGTGTGTTATTTCTTATTTAGATCAATGAGCACATGTATTAATTATTATGTTGATTTTATGGCTAGTTTGTCATGGATTCATTATGGTTATATGTTGGTTATAGGCACGGTGCATTCTTATTGTATGATGTGCTCTTGTTATGGATCTTGTTCATGTTTTGACAAGTTATTGAATGGTTATATGAATGCATGAGCTAACTAGTGTTTGATGCAGCTAGATTGGGAGGGTTGTGAGCCTTCTTAATGATTATCTAATAAACTTAATGAGTTATTGTACATATATGCAATCATGACCTACGGGTACCTTGTCTCAAAGTGTTTGTCTAAATGATTATTATGTATTGGACAAGTTTGAGCAGGAATTAAATCAAGAATAGTGAATGAAAATTTCTATAGATGATTAAGGAAATTCTGGAAAGTTCTGGGAAATTCTAGGCAGATGGTCTATAGTTGGCCCTAAAATTACGGAACATGGCTTCTGGCAGTAGTGTCTTAACTAAGAAATTCCGGTTTTAGCTGCATGGAGGAAGGCTTATGAGTGCCACTAGATCCTTTTGGCCACATGTACAACTTGGCATGCTTGCGACTGGGTTGTGAAGTGAGTGAAGAAGATTGTTCTAGTCTAGGAAAAGTTGATTTGTAGATGTTTTTTGACATCTAGGTGATATGGTGTTCCTAGAGGTTATAGTAAAAGTTTAAAGACATTAGACCCCACTTCCATGACTATAACTTGGTTGTTGGGTCATGCATAGTAACTCTTAGCTCATGTCTACCCTAGAGAGTTTGTAAAAGTGGGTAAATGTGGGGTAGAGTGATATAGAGTGGTATTAGAGCGAGGTTGCAACAATGGACGTCAGGGTAAATGAAGATTGTTATGCATGCATGTTAGTCATTTTATTGCTATTGTGGTTACGTGCATGATAGATTGTTTTTAATTAGTGCGGTCATATGCATGTGCAATAGTTATTCATGCATGGTGGTTAATTTGTTGCTATACACATTGTAGTCATATGCATGCTTACTATTGTCATTGCGGTTGCTACATGACATAAATTTTTGATATTATTACATATTGTGCTAATATGGATTGGCTTGTGCAGATGTGATAGCCTCCCCTGAGATATGTTGAGGTATGATTTTTATTATTTCTTCTATTTGGTTTAACTAACATGGTATTTTTGGAGGACAATAGAAGGTTAGAGATGAAGAGCATAATTGTTGAGTACAGTTCATATGACTCCCCATACAAGTGAGAAGAGACATTGGTGGGATGGGAGAGATCACATGAGTAGCAGGGGGAGGGAGACTCTCCTAATCTAGCAAATACATTGAGAATTTTGAAGGTCGAAATCATAAGATACAAGATAGATAATGCGAGGCTAATTTAAGCACACGAAAGGCTTGTAAAAGCTCAATAGAAACAAGCTGAGGTTAATGCAGTCATCCTCCAGAGTCTTTCAGATTTGTATAAGCAGGGACATCTAGGAATTAGACATGGAGACATACAAGAAAAAAAGAATAATGGTGTTGATGGAAGCAAGCCTTAGAAAAGGCACCAGTTGGACAAGGATGATACAATGAAGAGTGAGAGACTCTTGGATACACTTGATAGGAGGGCTAGTATTGATGGATTTAATTCTAGCTTCACTTATGGGAGACATCATTACCATCACTGCCAACATTATCATAGGAGAAGTGAGAAGCAATATTTTCCAGAGGAGTTCAAGAAAGCTAAGCTTCCTACCTTTGATGGTGAGTTAACTAAGTTAAAAGATGCAGAAGCATGACTGCTTGGGATGAGGAAATTCTTTAGAATTCATGATTACTCAGAGAATATGAAATCCAAGATAACTACCTTCAGCCTCAAGGGAAAAACATATACATGGTGGGAATATGTTAAGCATGTTAGAGGTATCAGGAAAGAGGAGCTGACTTGCGAAGAATTTCAAGGACTCTTCAGAAAGAAGTACCCGTCTGAGAGATATTATGATGGAAAGGCCAAGGAATTCTATGAGATCAAGATGGGATCCATGATAGATGAAGAGTATACAAATAGATTTATTGATTTGTTGAGATATGTGCCATATCTCAAGGATGAGAAAGCAAAGATACAAAGGTTCATTAACATATTTCCATCATCATTCAAAGACTAGATCTAGTTTAATGAGCCCCAGTCTTCGGGGGAAGCCATCAAGAAGTTAAAGCATTATTATAAGCAGTCAAAGTGAAAGCTTAAGTTCAAAAGTGATTTGAAGGGTAATGAGAAGACTAAAGGAAAATGGCCACTCATAATAAGTTCAATGCAACTAAGAAAGGACATGCGTCTCAGCCTCTCGAGCAGCATAGTAAAGGCAACGACATAGAACCTTTAAAGTGTTGGACTTATGGTGGAGATCATCACAGGAAGGATTGATCAAGGTGGATATTGGTGTCCACCCACATATTCCACTTGGAACCCCATCATTGTTTCTTTCAGTTTCCTTAATTGTAGCACAATTTACTATTTTTTGCATTTTTTTGGGTCCTGAACTTCCAGAGCCATTTTCAGGCCCTAAATGACGTTTTTTTGGAAAACGATCAAACCTATTAATTATAATAGGGATTTTTTGTTGACAGTTGTAGTCCTTGGATAGATCTTTCTAGTTAGGTATCATACATGTCAAACGGAGATCGTATACCAAAGTTACGACCTTGGGAAGTTGATGTACTAATTTACCCCAACGGGGCCCACAAACTTTTTGGTGCTTCATCTCCTAGTGTTAGGTTTTTGGATGTTTAGGGGTTTCAATTATTTCTCAATAATAAATAGGCCTTTGAAACTCATTGTAACATAATTCAGAAGGCATGTGGATGCCACATATCTGCTCAGAGAAAAACTACCATCACCTGAGCTAGTTTATTTCCATTTTGCATTTAAATAGTTTTTAGTACTTTGTAATTAATGAATTGAAGTTCTTTTTTTGTTGTATCTCTATGTTTATGTTTATATATGTATTTCATTTCATTCCTTCATAAATCTGGATCAGTGGTATCAAAGCGGTCTTCTCTTTCTCTATTTTATGTGCATGTCTCCAACGAGGTTGGGGTATAAGGAGTTGGGACTTAAACTGGTTGAGACTTTGCAAGACCGTCCCCACTGACACTGACGACCTCCCATGGTGGAAGAAAAGAAGGATGAGGGAGTAGGATATCCTATCAAACTATTTCTCTAAGAAGCCCTCGAGCGACAAAGGAATGAGATGATGGACAACTTTGCCCAAATCCTTTGGCGGATGCCCACTGACGACACATATTCATCCAATAGCCAATTCGGAGGCGAGACCCCTTTCAAGGTATAAGTGAACTTCAATATCCATATAATCGAAGGTCAAATAGATGTAGATGTTGTAGATAAATGGTTGAATCCGCTGGAAGGTTATTTTTCGGTCCATAATTTCTCCGATAGAGAGAAGATTTTGAAATGCTTAGGGTTGCCTCCCATGTAAAGGACTAGTGGGGAATTTACTATGACAAAAGGGTCAAGGAACCCTCTTTGTTTACAATCAGCCCCTCTTAGAAGTCTTTTAGATATGTTTTCAAAGAACAATATTACCCCGTGGGAAGTTATGAGGAATAATACATACAAAGGATCACACTATGGCAGCAAAGGGAACAAGATGTGCATGAGCTCACAAATTTTTTTCATACTCTACGCACAATGTTGGGTATCAAAGACTCTGAGCGACATTTGGTACTCAAGTACCATGGCTGTCTTCACAAATACATTCAGGGAGAAATGGAGTTCTTATCCATTTCTTCGCTTGGTGCAAGATACCAATATGTTGCCAAGATTGAACACAAATTTAAACAAAAGAAGCATGACTTTGGATTTGTGAATCAAAAGCAAAGCAAGAGCGCCCCAAACCACATAATAAAGGAAAAAACCATGGAGGAGCAACCCAGGACAACCCATTGAAGTTGTAAGCAAAGAATGACACTGTGAAGATGAAGAAGGACACAAGATAATGGTGTGAGTTCCACAAAATCTACACTCACAACACAAATGAGTGTCGCACTAAGAATTCATTGATGGCCGAGCTTAAAGCTTCAAATCTCGATGCATGTTTCGATTTTATGCCAAAACCTGACAAGGAGAACCATATTATTGACACATAACCCAATGCCACCGTTTCCAACACGAAGGTATAGAAGATTGAGCCTGAAGATCTAGAGGAGGGGGAGTGTCTCTTCCACTTACATATGTGGGTGAAGGGTTCTTTGCTGCAATTCATTATCGATAGTTGAAACAAAAAAAAACTCATTTTAGTAGAGGTCATGAAGAAGTTGGGCCTATCAACCACACCAAACCCAAAGTCATACACCATCGGGTGGCTTCACCAAGGACGAGATCTCCGCGTCAGCCAACAATGTCAGCTTCCCTACAACATCAAGCCCTTCACGGATGAGGTATCATGTGATGTTGCTCCTCTTGAAGTTTTTGATGTATTATAAGGCCAACCATACTTGTGGAAGCGTAATGCTATGTATGAGTATAGGCCTCACACTATTATTATTACATTGGGAAGTAGTTTATACATGATACTAGATGTAGCCTCGTTGTTGGCTTGTAGAGGTCTAACCCAGGTTCAGAGGTGATTTAGCCAAACAAATCTGAGTACTACTGGCCCTTTCGGAAACAGTCCGCGGAGCGCAGACTGAGGTCTCACTCGAAGTAGTATGGGAGGGTGCTAGAACCAGGTTTCCGCACCCTAGAGATGTCTGATGATTCTTGGTGGTCTGCGGTTTGACCTTGCATGCACGTCGCTATGCGCACCTATCAGTACTTTGCGACTTGCGATGTTGTCTTCACGTAGCCCTACTCGGGGCCCAATCCATGTTATTACCTAATTCCTTACTATTAACTCGATATTAGTCGATCACTTAGCTTATCAGTGTGTGTCTAGTTATATTTAACAATGTTTAGCATTCATATAAATGCGTTTGATAAAGAAAACAATCTAATTAAACAAGAAATAGCACAGGAACAAATACACAAGATTTGGAATCAAACTTCCCTTTATTATTCTTCTTCCTTGGTTACATACTCGACTCCGCCTTGTGCACTCAGCTGCAGGGGTCTGCGCACTCAGTTGCGGACTCTACTAGGCCTTTGCGCACTCAACTGTGGACTCTATTAGGCCTCTGCACACTCAACTGCATAGCCTCTTCCTACTATTCTGACCCAAATCACTTAGACCTTTTCTTTATGCTTGTTATCTTCTAGACTCCATTCGTTTCTCCATGTATCTATAATTATCTTTACAACTTAGAGCCTCCCTCTATTTATACAATCCCATGGTCCACAGACCATGGGTAGGCCGACACTACATTCAAAACTTAGGGTGGACAACCCTATGACTCTAACAAACACTTTGTGCTTCGCACTCGTAATTCGCGGAGTCTTTACAACAATAATACTCAAAACTTGGGCTTTGAGCCCCAAAACATGCTATGGGGGGATTCCATGCCCAACATGCCCCCAACACAAACATCGTGACTCGTCCTCGAGTCACTCTGTCGACGTGACGATCTTGGCGTGGAGTCCCTCCAGCTAATCCAGAACGGCCTGAATGTCGGTAGTGCACTGAGCTGCTACCTACTAAACTTGTTGCATTCTTGCTTCTGAATCTGCGCAAGCTTTCCTTCAATATCCGCTGTGATTGTGAAGGCTTCATCAATCCACGATTGGACACGTGCTTTTAGAATTGCTTCTTTGTGGCGTGCCACATCCACCTACTCTTTTAAAGCCTTGGCCTGCTGCATCCTTGCAAGCTACCGAGTAAGGACTACTGTCTACACAATCCCTCTAACTGTTGCTGGAGTTTGTGTGCCTCGGTCTCGAGCTGCTGAATGTTGGGGTCCTCCTACAACGTAGTGAGGACCTCCAACACTTGCTCCAACAAGTTGGTACAGTCGTGGACTGTACCTCCAATCTCTTCCATCCCTGCTGCAATAGCATTGATGCACTATTCTCTAACCTCTGGGGAAGTGGAAGGTTGCGCCTTCAGCCGCAACTCGGAATCTGGAGATTTAGCTCGAGCGGCACTCTTGTTATTTCCTCGTGCGCATTACAGATTCCACTTTCCAAACAGTGGATCCGCACTTCTGTTGGTAGGTCCACTGCAATGGACAATTAGGGGACGAGCCGACAAGCGTCATCAACTGTTTGCACCAACTGTCGGTTCTGCGACACCAACTCGTCGCGCTGCAAGCTAAGTTGTTCTATATTAATATTTTTCTCGCTCAAAACTTGGATCGCACGGCTCTCTCTGGCACGAAATTCTGTTGTTATTCCATCTTGCAGTTGATAAAGTGTGTCACGGGGAAGGGAAACCAAGTTAAGGCCAATGCATTTCATTATATTAAGCCTCACCCCATCCATTGTGCTCTCCGAGACTAGCGCTCCCTCTAGCAAGGTTATCGTATTGAACATCTTCGTGTGGAGCATCTGTTCTGCTATTGACGTGCCTGCTGCGACGTGGGTAGACAAGGTACCCTCCTGTGGGGGCCACACCTGTAACTCCTGCAACTGCACCCTTAGGGCCCCCAACACAGTCTTCTGCTCCATCATAAAGTCTTGGAGCGCTTCATTAATGACATTGCGAACCATTTTGTTGATGTCATGGAGATTACCTTCAGTTAAGGTGATCGGGTCGATGGCTAGCATTGAGGCCTTGATCTTATTTCTTGGGCTCGATCTTTTTGCGATGTGCGATTGCTTGAGCTGTGTAGAGGCGGTCCTTGGGTCCATGCTCTCTTCTACAAGTTCCATGTCCTTTACTTCCTGCCTTGCAGACACTGCTTGGCCTTCCTCTACCTACACTATGGCAGCCTTTGCTATCTGCACTGCTGCTGTTGCTTCGGCGACCTTCTTCTACTCTGCGACTGCTTGTGTCGCTTTGCGAACTACCCTGACCTCGGTTGCTGCTTTTTCGTTCCGCCTTCTCTCGGCTAGTTGGGTAACGCGCATCTTGGCATCATCCTTCCTTTTCTGTGTTGCTGTCTTCTCCAACTCCACCAAATTTTGGGCGCGCCACTCGGGAGGCCATGTCTCTAACACCTAAAGATCGCGTTGTCAGTGGCTATGAATGGGAGCTTTGTCCACAGCTACGTCGGATCTTTTCGCGCCCTGATGTAGATATTGTGCATGTCCGCCTTGAAATCTGGAAAACTCTTATATTTTGTCCTCATGGCCTTTGCGAGAGCCAAGTCGCTGCTTTTCCCTGCTATCATCGCGGGGTCCTTTCCCTTAAAAGGAAGCCGAGAAATTCGGTGGATGAGATATGTCATGATGGGAATAGGCTGCTCCAGCCATAAGTACCCATCATGCACCAGGAAAAGTAGCTGCCTGATGATGAAAATGGTGATGAGCATGCGGTGGAAATGTGGTATCCATAGCAGATGAAGCAACCCAACCTTTTCCACACTGTGCAACCATTTTCACAGCTCTAATGTTTTTGACGTCCCCTCTGTATTCTATTTCATCAGGTTCGCTGTTTCTTAGTGAGGGAACTTCTCGCTGTATGCGAGGTCCCAGTCTTCAAATTTTAGGGTGGGCACGTGTCCTAGAAGTGGACCCTTAAAGGTAATTCCATCGGGGAGGAGCGAGGTCTGGAGTGCACTCTTTGTTGCATCCAGATCCTTTGGTATTTTGGTTTTCCCTTTTTCGCGGAGGGACATACTCGGGCAATTTCACTGCAAAGGGCAATAGTTGGATGCCTTCCTCCACGTCTTATTCCTCCTCTATTGCAGCAATCAGAGCCTACAAGTCCTCTTCCTCTTCATTTGTTTCAATGGTGATTTCCTTGCCTTTTTCTTCCATTGATAACTTAATGTGCTGCGGATTCCTCGGGGGCATGCGTACTGGTACCATTGCCTGCTTATCTTTCTTCGGCCTCAACGTCCGGGGTGATTTAGGGATTTCTGTCATAGCCCCAGTGCCTTTGGGAACATCGTGGACCATGGAGGTCTGCGCGGCCTCGCCGACGGTTCCTTCTTCAGTGCCCAACCCATCCTTAGTGGTTGTCATCATTTCTGCACTATATGTGGTCTTTCGCGAACTTAAAGGCTCTATTATCGCTCAGCTCTCAACACTATGCGCTCTGTTCAACCGCTCAAATCTCAATTGACCAAGTGTTGTCTGTTGGCTAGATCTTGGAGTTTTATAGTGCCTTTTGAATTCAAGTTCGACTGTTCCCCCCAATTTTGAGCCATCAATGCTTTCTTGGCAGTAGATTTTCTAAATGTTGCCCATAACTCCTGTCTTAAATACCCGTCACCCACTCCATTTTGCCTCAAATTGGACATCCCGTCATGAACAGTGACACCAACGGTCACTTCCTAGCCTATCCACGAGGCAACGCATCCCCCCTGCGCGGGCGTGAACCTTGTGACAGGCTATTCCTACGCGCCCCCGTTGGAGCACGCAGCTCCCAGGTTGAATAATTTATAGTCCCACACTCCCTTTCACCTGCCTGGAGTGCTAAGACTGTTCTTTCAATGGCTAGTCAGGTGGTCGCACTACCTGTGTGAGGCTCCATCTCACCCCCCCCATATAGTCTACGGAAAATTCTCATTTGTCCTCATGGTAGTCGGCGTCGCACGCTCTACTATATGTAGTGCACTCCCCTGGTTACTGTGTTTGGTGATAAGCGGTCCTAGCCATGGCAATAGACTAATTAAATCTCGACGATAGTATTCTAATTCATTAGTATGATCATCTACACATTGCCTTGCCATCCTTGGTTTATCGACAAGACATGCTCGCTTGATCTCGTTTTCCAGCCTCTTGACCTCTGTGTCCATCAAAATGCTTTTCTTTCTTAGTCGTACCCTGTCCTTTTCAAGTTCGCGAAGTCTAAGGTTCCCTTTCTGAATGGCTTCTTGAAGCGTTATGTGTTCTACTTCATGTAGCTGTGTGATTTCCTCGTCCTGGGCTTCACGCACTATCACACCTATGGGTGCTATTACTTGTGGATTCATCTTCGCATGCTCCTCATAGATTATGGTACTTACTTCATTCCACCTCCTTAGAATTGTTTTCGTGGTCAGGGTTTGCATATGGTCCCATAGGCCCATCAAACTGCTGGTATGCGTAGGTCCCAGTCAGTGCATCTCACTTGGTGAACCTTTTTCAGCACGTCACACATCTTGTCGAATGCTTCTCTATGGATAACCTTTGGTGTGCTTTGCCTTTCCTGCCGTTGCGTTGTGTTCCGATTCTTTATCCTGGGAGTGGTGTGCGCTTGGGTGGGCTACATGTCATATGTCTGTATCCATCGGGAAAGATGGGCGCGTATGTTGTTTTCCCCTCCTAATCAGCTCTCATCCATAGTTGTGGTTTTCCAGATCGTAGGCACATCCTCTTTCTGCATTCGCACCAATCCTTGAAACTTTGCCAATGCGTACCCCAACATCTTACGGGCGTAGTGCATAGTGCCCATTTCAGAGCGTCAAAACGCTGCTGTTTAAGTACTTCGCTCTCAAATTTGTTCAAAAAGTCATCCACCGCTGTCAACCCATCATACCTAGGTAGATCCCTTATCTTCATGGTTATGCAGCATAGTGATCTTATCATCATGTTGTAATTAAGCATTGTTACTTTGTGTAGCTGATTCTGCCATCGCTTTATTTCTTCTTCCGAATCCGAAGTGTAGGAGATTTCGCGCTCCCACGAAATCCTACCATCTACAGTTGGGTTCACCCAATCTTGTTCTCCCGCGGTTATCTTGTAGATGCAGTCAAGATTGTCATCACTATCATCATCTTGCACCGGTTCAGTGTATCGCGCTCCTTAGGCCAGATCTAGCGGTACTACTACGCGTAGTGATTTTTTTCTCAAAGATCATTTTGTGCTTCTTCAGATTTATGACTCCTTTCATATCAGTGGCCCTGTCTATGCTTAGTAGCGTGGGATAGGGGTTGCTATCATCGACAATCTCTATCACTTCGAAATCTGCCAACGCGCTCGCACCTTCAATATCCACCGTTACCCCTTGCAATCTCCCCATGGGGAGGATCTTCTGCTAGGTTGCCATTCGCAATTGAATAGGAAACCATTGTAGTGTGGGTCTGCCCATGCATTCCCATGTTTGTTTCGACAGTACATTCGCGTCCGATCCGAGATCCAGGATTACCTGATCCAATTCATACTCGTCGATTTGCGCAGTCAACCTCATTTCCCTTCCTGTGCGCAATGCACGGTTTCCAAGTTTCAGGAACACGTGCGGTTCTCCTGATCCCGCGCACCTAGTGATAAGTTCTTGTAGTCCTTTTACTACTTTTCTGTCGCGCAATAGTTTCATGCATGTCTCCAGAAAGGTAGAGAGCATTGAGGGATCCATCCCTGGTTCTAGTTGATCCTTACTACCTGAAGTGGAGGCCTCTGTGAAGCTCTTCTTAGCTTCCATGAATGTCTCCTTCGCGCGCTCCAAATCAAATTCAAGTTCCTTTGTAGGAGCCTTGCAAACCCACACACTTTCTTTTGGCTGCTAACCTTTATCATCTTTGGTGGTGATACCGCTTCTAAGCGCTATGTTTACATTCAGGTCTTCTTTGCACGGCTCAGACCTCATCATTTTTAAATTCTGAGTTGGGGGAGGCTGGAGTACCCCTTTTTCGCGCAGCCTCGCTATCAAGGTAGGGTAGTCTTCTGCCTCATGATCAATCTGAGTACAGTACAAACATGATGTTCTTGTCAGATTCGTACAATCGCGGGCATAATATTCGGGCCCTCCGCAATTGTAGCAAATTAGTTGTCCGCGACCCCTTCCTGGTCCCATTCCACCTTGACCTCGTCCGCGCCCCTGAAATCCAGTGTGTGCCATTCCTGCATTTGGGTCGAGGGCTCGCATTTCGGTCTGTACCCTGTAGGTAGGAGTTTGATCCATCATTAGTTCGTAGATTTTGCAAGTGTGTTCATCATGGCCTACCAGCCTGCAGATACTTCTGCAATAGATGACAATTATTAATAGTGTGTTTTCCTCCTATCTGACAAATCACGCACCATAATGTAGGTGCCATGCTTGGTCCTGCTTATGCCTCAGGTCTTAACGGCATCAGCCCTCCTCCCGCCAAGTAATTCACGAATACTGGACAGTGGTCCTTTTCATGCCTGTATTCAGAGGAGTAGGGAATGAAGATCCAGACCAATTCTAGTTCGTGGTAAGAGCAGTATGGGAAGCACAATGAATCGTGGATGACAATATAAAAGAGGCTACATTAGTAAGCGCGTTGCAGGATCACGCATTAACATGGTACATTAAGCATTATAATGACCATCCAAACACAGGAATCACAGAAATCCAGGCCGCGCTGAACAGGGAATTTAGCAGGCCAACTTTTGAGACACAATCAATTATTGGTTTTAAGGAGATCGCGATGCTCCCGGGCGAGACCCCCTGGGATTTGGACCAAAGACTGAAGAGTATGATTCGTGAAGCCAACATGACTTTAACGGATGGGCAACACCGCCCATGGTTTGTGCATCATTAACACCACATTTAAGGATGGCATTGTCACAACAAAAGCTTTCCACCCATGCTGAAGTCTTGGAGATGGAAATGAGATGGCATGAGACCCTTATACAAGATCCTAGTCTGGGAGTCCAACAAATCCACATGCAACTGCAAAATTTGTGTCTGGAAATGCAGAGTTTGAAACAGGACAAGACACCTTGGCTAGAGGCGCATGAGGAGGTATGGTGCATAAAATGCTATGGTGGTGGCACCGGTGGGGTCGGTGGAGATCGAGGTGAAGATGGTGAGCCGAGTGGTAGTGTAGGTGGAGGTGGCAAGCACGAAATTCGTTGCCTTATTAGACTGACCGCGCTTCTCGGAGAAACCTTCACGAGCTCTTCCTCGCTTTCCCATGAGGGTGAAATTAAGGGACTAGTTTCTAACTCTTCACCACTTTCGTTTCTGTAGATCTTCCCACTTTGCGTAGTCCCAAACATTAATTTATTCGCATAACCCGCTTTTCACACAATAGCATCTTAATACAAGTATTCAAAGATTTAATATACTTACCTTGCGGTCCTTCGAGGAAATGTCATTCCACCTCACTGTAGCTGGCGGTCATATCTACCACGAACTCAGTGATAAATCCTCCTATAATTCAATCAAGCCAATAATCCACAACTGGCACGATCTTATCTTCTGATGCTCTAATCTGCGCACTAATTCTGGTGTCCACATGATTGGTCTATCGAGCCTGCACCTTCCCTGACTATCTGCTAGCTTTGCAATCCACTCATATAGCTCAGAAGGAAAATATGCAAAGAAAATTTCGTGGATTTCCGTATATAAGTAGTGCTCTAGCCACTGTTCCTTAGATACTCGCGAATTCCTATTTTCTTCTGCCACAAACTCATGAATCTTCTTGTCCAACCACCCTTCAATTTCTTTGTTTGTTGGTTTCCAGAGACACGACATCAAACATCCCTTATGCAGATCCCGGTCCCAACAACAGAACCATTTGTTGGCTTGTAGAGGCCTGACCCAGGTTTAGAGGTAATTTACTCAAATAAATCCCGGTACTACTGGCCCTTTCGGCAATAGTCTGTGGAGTGCGGAATGAGGTCTCACACCAACAGTAGTATGGGAGGGTGCTAGAACCGGGTTTCCACACCCTAAAGATGTTTGATGATTCTCGGTGGTCCGCAGTTTGAACCTGCGCACACGTCGCTATGCGCACCTATCAGTACTTTGCAGCCTGTGATGTTGTCGTCGCGTAGCCTTACTCGGGGCCCAATCCGTGTTATTACCCAATTCCTTACTATTAACCTGATATTAGTCGATCACTTAGCTTATTAGTATGTGTCTAGTTATATTTAACAGTGTTCATCATTCATAGAAGTGCGTGCGATAAAGAAAACAATCTAATTAAACAAGAAATAGCACAAGAACAGATACACAAGATTTGGAATCAAACTTCTCTTTATTATTTTTCTTCCTTGGTTACAGACTCGACTTTGCCCTACGCACTCAGTTGCAGTGGTCCACGCACTCAGCTGCGGACTCTACAAGGCCTTTACACACTCAATTGCAAAGCCTCTTCCTACTACTCCAACCCAAAGCACTTAGAACTTTTCTCTATGCTCGCTATCTTTTGAACTCCATTCGTTTCTCCATGTATCTCTAATTATCTTTACAACTTAGAGCCTCGCTCTATTTATACAATCCCATGGTCCGGGGACCATGGGTAGGCTGACACTACATTCAAAACTTAGGGCAGACAACCCTATGACTCTAAGATACAATTTGTGCTCTGCGCCCATAATTTGCGGAGTCTTTACAACAATAATACTCAATACTTGGGCTTTGAGCCCTAGAACATGCTATGGGGAGGATTCCATGCCCAACACTCACTTGTCACCATCTCTTTGATCTCTGCTAAGCAATGCAGTAAGATCATCTCCGAGATTAGGATTTTTTTTTTTTTTTTTTTTTTTTATAATTTTCTTTGAAAGTAAGGGGAATGTTGTGGCCACATCCATGTCCCTCGAGAAAGGTTCATCCACGCAGCAGAAGCAGGTGGACAAGGTCATGGAAGAATACATGGACATCTTCTCCTCACCCACAAGGGTACCCTTACACTGTCAGATCAAACATTTGATTGATCTGACCCCTAGAGAACCTCTACCCAATGGGCCGATATATCACCACTCCATTATGGAAAATGAAGATATCAAGCGACAGATCTAGGATTTGTTGCAAAAAATTCACATTTGACCAAGTTCCTCACCTTATGGGAGCTCGATTGTACTTGTACAGAAGAAGGATGGGACTTGGAGGCTCTACATTGATTATCGGGTATTGAACAAAATCAATGTTAGGAACAAGTATCTAATCTCACAGATTGATGATCTTCTTAACCAACTCAAGGGGGCCAAGTATTTCAACAAGATAAATCTGAAGTTTGGTTATCACCAGGCTCCTATATAGCCCACAGATGTATGGAAGACCGCTTTCAAATCCAAGGATGGCCTTTTTGAATGGTTGGTCATGCCTGATCCAAAATGGATCCAAATACCCTCTAAGTCTTCAAAAATCATTCAAAAGATCAAAACAATCGCATGAGAAGAGCCCTTGAAACATCGGAAAGCACTATCGAGAGGCGAAAAACACAAGAAAACAGTGAAAACAAAGCTATCGGTGGCTTGAACAGTGAATGTACAGGAGTTGTCAAATTTGGCCGATCAACGGTCCAGATTCGATCGGAAAATAACAATCGACAAAGGCTATCAGAGGGTATCAGTAGAGACCATATGGAACTTGTGATGGCGATTGACAAAGTGAACGAGGACCGTCGATCAAGCGCGTAGATTAACGGCCCACGTTGCATCGCAGTCGGCAAATACGAAGGAGTGCTTACAACGGCCCGGGGTGTGAGTGATAAGCGATTGAGATCAATTGCATCGCGATATCGCAATTGGCAAACACAATGGAGCAGGGTTATATACATATGCGATGCGATCAGCCGGACCTGATGGAAATATAAACGCCATTTCATAAGATTTGAGCTCCGTCAATTGGCATTTTTAATGTATTTTTGTTTATTTTGTTTATTAAACGAAATACAAAGGGGAGCGACGATGTGATGAAACTTGGACCCGAAGGGGTTTGTGAATGAAATTGCATAATATTTCAGATTCGCCCAAAGCCATTTTCAAGGGATTTTTCAGTATTTTATTGTATTTTTAAATACAAAGAGGAAACCATGGAACGGACATTGCGATATGTGATGGCGACATACAAGCGGACCTGATAGGAGAATAGGGCGCAATTATGAATATTTGAAGTCCGAATGAACAATGTTTTAGATTTTTCTTGTGTTTGAACGCATTTCTCTATGTAAATAGAGAATGGCCGTTTCAAGGATTTTAAAGGCCCGATGCACTCATCCATTGCGGAACAGGTGGCCACCTCCCCTAAAGGCATTATGCCATGATTGCAAACACTTAGAAGAGGGATTTGAGCAGACAGAGGCCAGGAGACAGAAAGCCGAGAAGAGGAAGTGAACAGGCAGCGCCGATTGGCTTTAAAGCCATAGAAAATAGAAGATAGAGGCAAGTGGTGCTAAGACAGAGAGCGAACAGAGGCAGAGGGATTTTGTGTACTCAGGTAGACTTGGGGAATCCAAGTAAAGCCTTGTTGTTTTGTATCTATTGTGTGAGACTCAGATTGAGCTCACTGTTGTAAAAACTCTGCTTTTGAGACATAATAGAGAGGTCACCATTGAAGGCTGGACCAGGAGATGTAGCACAGGAGTATTGGGTGAACTCTTTATTAAATTTACTGTGTTTATGCGTGTTTATCTATTATGTTCTTTTACTACTTCATTGTCTATGTAATTCGCAACCTTATCGATCCACTGCATAAAATAACATAGGCAAATCCATGCACATGAGTCTGTAATGCCTCATAAGTAAATTAAGATTTTCGTTATCAGATCAAGTGGTATCAGAGCTTTTGGTTTTTTTTATTTGTTGAGGTTAGGCAAGATTATGCTGGACTTGATTTATGCTAACCAGGTCGGAGCTCAAACTGGGAGAAGGAGAACTTGTCGAAGCCAACCCAGAAATTGGAAGAGTCTATCTGAGGAGAAGCATGGCAGAAGAGATTTCAATGGAATCATAATCACAATTCATGGATAGCTTCATGGCCATGAGAGCCATGGTAAAAGAGATGTATCGAGAGTTCAAGAAAGGTCGAGGTGAAAGTACTTCAACCTCCAAACAAGATAAAGGAGCAGAAGAGCCTTCTCTAGATGCCCCAGACGACAAAGGGAAAGGAGAAAAGCCTCCTCCATCAACACCTCTTTCTAGCCCTGAAAATAAAAAGAGAAAACATCTTTGATTAAATTAGATGTTAAATTTGATTTGCCTGTCTATGATGGAGAATTAAATGCAGAAAAGCTAGATAATTGGATTAGACAGAATGATGTGTATTGCAGGGTGCAAAACATTGATTCAAAAAGGAGTAAAATTCAGCTGGCTAGCCTACGCCTTGGAGGAACTGCCTTAGTTTGGTGGGAAGGCAAGTTGCAAGCTGATTTGAAGAAGCATGGTAAAATTCTTTCTACTTGGAGTGAATTTGTTTCTGCCATTAAAAAAAATATTCTATCCACTAGCTTATATGCAGTAAGCTATGATGAGTTGGTAAACTCTTTGCCAATTAAAGGGGCAAAGTGTGCAAAGTTGTACCCAAGAATTTAGAAAAAGAGCTTTAATCCTAGGCATTTCTTTAGACTCACCTGAAACTTTGTTAAAGTATATAGGTGGTCTGCATAGCTATTTGAGGCACACCATTCTCATGTTTAACCCTACTAGCACAGATGAGGTATCTGTTCAGGCTACACATCTAGAGGCTAGAGGCAAGAATGTGAACCCAGAGATTGGGGGATCATCAAAACCCATTGCAAGCAAGAACAAGGAAAGGAAGAAGTATAAATGGAGAAAGAGGAAGGCAAACACTATACAGAAGAACAAACCTTCATGCACTCACTGCAAGAAGGATGGACATGATGATGAACATTGTTGGTCTTTGCATCCGGAGCTAAAACCTAAGAAGTTCGATGGCAAGAAGAAGAAGATTGCTGCTACTATTCAAAAAGATTTGGGTTCAGACTTGGGTGATGAAACAACAATCGCAACCACATGTATAAAAGGTAAAAATTCTGAAGCATCTACTAGTAATTCTACACAATCTATTGATCATGAAGAAAATGAGAGGAAAAGACATGAGCTTTTTCATATTAGAGTTATTTCCAAGCATCAAAAGGTTGATACTTTATTTGATAGTGGCTCACAAGTAAACTTGATTTTTGAAGCAATTGTAAAGAAGTTGGGGTTACTAACCACACCTCACAAGAAGCCATATCCATTAGGTTGGGTATGTGATAAAGCAAAGCTACAAGTGACTAGGCAATGTAAACTTAGGTTTGCTTTTGGGTCAACATTTGTAGATGAGGTTGAGTTAGAAATAGTTCCCTTGGATATATGTGGAATTGTTTTGAGGAGTCCTTACTTGTATGATAGAAAAGCCATTTTCTATAGAGCTGAAAATAAGTATCAACTAACCAAAGATGGAATAGAATATATTGTAAGAGCTCATAAACTCAAAAATAATTGCACTCTCTTAAACTCAGGGCAGATGAAAAGAATTGTAAATTCATGCAAACAATTTTTATTGATGGCTGTAAAGGAAAAGAACCATGATAAAACCAATGTATTTGAAGGCTGTGATGCTAAACAAAAAGCTGATTTAGAAAAAGTTGTTTCAGAATATGATATCCTATTTCAAGAACCTAAAGGTCTGCCACCCAAAATGGAAATTGTACATGATATTCATTTGCAGCAAGATGATCCATTGCCTAACATTGGAATGTATAGGTTATCCACTTTAGAGAATGCAGAGATCAAGAAGCAAGTACAGGAGCTGCTCGAAAAAGGGTTCATAAGACCAAGCACATCACCATGCGGATCTGCAATCATGTTGGTGAGAAAGAAAGATAGTTCATGGAGGATGTGCATTGATTATAGAGCATTGAATAAAATAACGATCAAGAATCGTTATCCTCTTCCTCGCATAGATGATCTATTAGATCAATTGAAAGAAGTTGTTTACTTTTCCAAGTTGGACTTGTGTAGTGGTTACCATCAGGTCAGAGTTGCAAAACAAGATGCATGGAAGTCTACTTTCAAAACAAAGCAAGGGTTGTATGAATGGCTAGTTATGCCTTTTGGCTTAACTAATGCTCCTGCCACTTTCATGAGAGTTATGAATGATGTACTCAGGCCTTTTATTGATGATTTTGTAATTGATATTTAGATGACATTCTTGTTTTCAGTAAAACATGGGAAGAACATTTGAAGCATGTAAAGCAGACTCTAGATGTTTTGAAAAGGGAAAATCTCTATGTTAAGTTATCAAAATGTGAATTTGGAAAAACATCTTTAAATTATTTAGATCATATTGTAGGGGGTGGTGAATTGAAGATAGTTCCATGTAAGGTAAAGTCATTGTGAATTGGCCTAAACCCAAATCTGCTACAAAAGTTAGGAGCTTCCTAGGAGCAGCACAATATTGGAGAAAGTTTATTGCTAACTTTTCCTTAATTGCAGCTCCTTTACATCCTTTAACAAGATTGAACAAGGTGTTTCAGTGGGGAGGCAAACAATAGATAGCCTTCGACACCTTGAAAGAAAAAAATAGTACATCACAAGTACTAGCACTGCCATATCTTCAAAGACCATTCGAGATTGAAATAGATGCCAATGAATATGCCATGGGAGCAGTGTTGATGCAACATGGTAAACCCATATGCTACCATTCTGAGACATTTAATTCTACAGTAGTTAATTATTCCACATATGATAAAGAATTGTATGCATTAGTACAAAGTGTGAAAAAGTGGAAACATTACTTAATGGGAAAAGAAACAATTATACATACTGATCATCAACCACTTCAGTATTTTCACTCACAAACTAAATTGCAGCAATCAAGGCACTATAGGTGGATGGGGTTTCTATAGCAGTTTCATCTAGTCATTAGATATAAAAAGGGCATACACAATAAAGTTGCAGATATGTTGTCCAGACCAATCATAAATGCATCTACTATACTTAAGCATAACTCAGTAATGCATGAAAGCTACATTGAACAATATGCTCAAGATATAGACTTTAAAGATGTATATGCAACTTTAAGTCATCACAAACAAGTAGAAGAATTAGATTATTATGTTAAGGACCAACTCTTGTATCATTTGGGAAAGTTATGCGTTCCACATACTGAAAGAGTTAACATAATTCGGGAAGCACATACTTCTCTTATATCAGGTCATTTTGGGGTAAGTAAAACAGTTGCACAGCTACAAAGGTTCTGTTATTGGCCAAGAATGCATGAAATAGTTTGTAGATATATTGAAGGGTGTACCATGTGTGCTAAAAGCAAGCCCAACGATAGAAAATTAGGCTTGTACACTCCACTACCACTTCCTTCTCATCCTAGGGAAAGTGTTTCCATGGACTTTGTTGGGGGATTGCCAAAATCTAGGAAAGGTCATGACTATTTGTATGTTATTGTGGGTAGGTTCAGCAAAATGTGTATTTTAATACCTTATAACAAGAAGATTATAGCTGAACAAATAGTGAAGTTGTTCTTTCAGCATGTTTAGGTGCATTTTGGGTTACCCACCTCCATAGTATCTAATTGAGATTCCCGATTTGTTGGGAGGTTTTGGTCAAGTCTGTGGGAATTGATGGACACCAGACTGAAGAAGAGCACGACCTTTCATCCACAAATAGATGGTCAAACAGAGGTAGTTAATAGGACAATGATCCAGTTTCTCAGAGGTTATTGTAGCAAGCATCCCAAGCTTTGGGATGAACATCTGTGTTATGTGCAACATGCTTACAACCATGCTAAGCACTCTTCTACATAGAGATCTCCATTTGAGACTTGTTTTGGTTTCACACCAAAGTCTTCCTTCGATTTTGTCTTTGGAAAAGACATAGCGGTTGATGGACATAGTGATGTGGACAAAGCAACCAAGTTCATTGAACAGATCCAAGAAATACACCAGGAAGTGCAGGAACGGTTGGAAAAGAGGCAAGCCAAGTACAAGGCAAGGCATGATAAGCATCAGATAGAGCATAGCTTCCAAGTTGGTGACCAAGTCTGGTTATACATCAACAAAGATAGAATGCAAGGTGAAGGAAAGAAGCTGAAGCCAATAAGGTATGGGCCTTTCAAGATACTCGAGAAAATTGCTGAGAACGTTTTTCGCCTTGATTTTCTAGCTTACATGCACATCTATTCAGTGGTTAATTCAGAGAATTTGAGGCTATTTGAACCTTCATTGATCGAAGATCCCCAAGAGCAAAGTCAATTGCCTTCTATTGATGATCTATTGCCTAGACAAGAAGGTGAGAACTACGTGCAGAGGGGATATCAAGTGCCTCAGAATTGGACTCAAAGGTTCAAAACCCAGCAGTGCACGATGGATGGAAATTGGACAAGTGAGGAAGTTGTATCCTCACTTGAACGATGCTTGAAATTCAACTTTTGGTGGTCCAAAAGCCTTTTTCAGTGGGAAAGCGTGATCCAAAATGGATCCAAATACCCTCTAAGTCTTCAAAAATAATTCAAAATATCAAAACAATCGCATGAGAAGAGCCTTTATAAACATCAGAAAACACTATCAGGAGGTGAAAAAATAAGAAAACAGTGAAAACAGAGCTATCAGCAGCTTGAACAATGAATGCACAGAAGCCATTGGATTTGGCTGATCAACGGTCCAGATCCAATCGGCAAATCGCAATCGGCAAAGGCTATCAAAGGGTATTGGCAGAGACCATATGGAACTTGCAATGGCAATCGGCGGAGTCAACGAGGACCGTCGATCAAGTGTGCAGATCGACGGCCCATGTTGCATCGCAGAATTGCAGTCAGAAAATACGAAGGAGCGCTTACAACGGCCCGTGGTATGAGCGATAAGCGATTGTGATCAATCGCATCACGATATTGCAATCGACAAACACAATGGAGCGGGGTTATATACATATGCAATGCAATTAGTCGGACCCGATGGAAATATAAACACCATTTCATAAGATTTGAGCTCCATCAATTGGAATTTTTAATGTATTTTCATGTATTTCATTTATTAAATGAAATACAAAGGGGAGCGCCAATCCAATGAAACCTGGACCCGAAGGGCTTTGTGAATGAAATTGCATAATATTTCAGATCTGCCCAAAGCCATTTTCATAGGATTTTTTAGTATTTTAGTGTATTTTTAAATACAAAGAGGAAACCATGGAACGGGCATTGCGACATGCGATGGCGACTTACAGGCGGACCCGATAGGAGAACAGGGCCCAATTATGAATATTTGAAGTTCAGATGAACAGTGTTTTGGTGGTTTTTCCTATGTTTGAATGCATTTCTCTGTGTAAATAGAGAATGGCCATCTGTTGCGGAAAAAGTGGCCACCTCCCCTAAAGGCATTATGCCATGATTGCAAACGCTTAGAAGAGGGCTTCGAGTGGACAAAGGATGGGAAACAGAAAGCCAAGAATAGGAAGTGAACAGGCAGCACCGATTGGCTTTAAAGCCATAGAAAACAGAAGACAGAGGCAAGCAGTGCTAAGATAGAGAGTGAACAGAGATAGAGAGAGTCTGTGTACTCAGGGAGACTTGGGGAATCCAAGTAAAGTCTTGTTGTTTTGTATCTATTGCGTGAGACTCAAATTGAGCTCACTATTGTGAAAACTCTGCTTCTGAGACATAATATAGAGGTCACAAAGGCTAGACCAGGAGATGTAGCCCAGGAGTATTGGCTAAACTCCTTATTAAATTTGTTGTGCTTATGCTTGTTTATCTATTATGTTCTTTTACTGCTTCATTGTCTATGTATTTCGCAACCTTATCGATCCATTGCATAAAATAACATAGGCAAATCCACGCACATGAGACTGTAATGCCTCATAAGTAAATTAAGATTTTCATTATCAGATCAATGCCTTTCGGGCTAACAAATGCCCCTGAAACTTTTATGAGGTTGATGGATGACATATTGCAGCCCTTCACACACTCCATTGTTGTATATATGGACGACATTCTTATCTTCAACAAGAGTTGGTATGAGCACTTACAAAACATTTGACATGTCCTTCAAAACCTACGACAACACAAACTATGTGCCAACCTAGTGAAATGCACCTTTGGCATGAACTAGGTCCAATATCCGAGTTACATCATAGATGAGCAAGGCGTGCATGTGGATCTAGCTAAGATCCAAGTCATTCGTAATTGGCTAGAACCGACCACTCTAACATAGGTTCTGTTGAAGCCCCGAAAATCTGGTCTACAATAAGGGGGATACCCACCCGGTCCGGACCTTGGTTAGCAGTTCCTTTTCCGTTTGGTATAGTGGGTCCGACTGGGGATATGGGACCAGTTTCCCAATATATGTGTGTGTGTGTCGAGAATTGATATTTCTTTTCTAATAATTCCTAACTAAAATGCTTTTATTCTAAATCTAATCTAACAGTATGCAATTATATTCTAATGAACAGAAATATCTAATTCTAAACTAACTCGGGATGTAATCTTTCCGTTATGCGATCTAAAATGGTTTCAAATAACAATTGGTAATAAAGATCATTCAACTGCCATGAGAAAAGAATTCAATAAAGATAAACCATTTCGTATAAAAAGTTAGACGAAGCAATTGTGAAAAACATATCACATAATAAGCTACTCATATATTAAACATAAATAAATAGCTATCACCGTACAGAAGTGCCAAATCATAACTCAAGCATTCACACATTCATATATAAATAACTAAACATGAATATCACCTTAACACATAGGTAGAAATAGTTAAGAGATAAAAGTACCATTTATAACTAGTTCTACTCATGAGCTTCAAGCAATAATGATTTATTTCTTCTTAATCCAACATCCACCAAGAGTACAAAAGTGCAACATCAGTAGTAGATATTAAATACATATATCAATAAATCCTGTTCCATTCATTCATCAAAACCTCATTGGAGGGTGAAAAAGTGCATGTTCCGAGGACAAGTTTTTGACAAATTTCAGGACCCTTCTCTAAATGCACGAGAATGGTTTAAATACTACTAACTAAATCTAAAAATAATTTATTACAAAAATGTAGGATGCAGTTTAAATGACCGTCCTCATTTCAGGCAAAAATAAATCAAAATTAGAACTAAAATTGAATCTAAAACTAAAATTAACAACTAACTATTTGTGTATCTATTCCTTGTAATCGAAAGCGTTCAACATTTGCTTGAGGAGAGTTGGCTTGCCGACTTCCGACTTTAGCTGTCCTGCGAAAACAGAATCGGTAAGAGTTGGCACGATCTTTTCGACAAAATTGATGATACATTTGAGAGTCATGCACTGGCTGTGTGGTTTTACCAAATACGTCCAGTAAGAATCCCAGTTCAACTTAGTTAATCTTTTGATGGATTCTGCCCTTTCTTGGGCCTTCTGTCTCCAGCTTGTGTGTGGTTGCTGTACATATCTACATATCACTTGAGGATATCCCTGATAAATACCACTGGTTTTAGAGTTCAAGTTTTGCTTTTCGCCTTTAGCACTTTTTCCTACAAATTTTTGGGTTTACAGGCGACTGAGTGATTAGAGGCTTCCCACTACCTCCATTTCTCAATCCGGGCTTCCCTGGTGCGATTTTCGCCTCTTGCGCGCTTTTTGTTAGAGGATATAAAGCTTAAATTTTGTGAAAATAATGACTCTGTGAGTTCGTGGTTCTGAACTTTAATTTCTCTATCCGTGATATCAGCATTATCCAGTACCCATTTGACCATGTCCATATGTGGAAGAATTTTGGGCCTTGTCGCTATCTGGTGCAAGAACGAACATGCTAGTTCTGTAATAGACGCCTCAGAAGACCCATGTGAGCCTGCAGTAGCTGTAATCTCCATTACCTTGGGATTTTCTTCCTCGAGTAGACTGTACATGCCTTCCCAAGTAGTAATACCAGCCTTTGTTACATGTGGTGTCTGTGTACAAGGGCGTCGTTTCTTTATCTTCAGAAATCAGAGCTTTACCCTTCTTTCCCATAATATTTTGAACACTACTATGTATACTTCTTTGCTCTTTGCTTCTGCAGTTTACAAATGAGGCAAGAGTAATGATAAGAAAAAGGTGTCAGGAAAGCTTTAAATGCCGAGAACATATAAAATATATCACCTTACGTGAAATGGCTCCTCGATCAGATCAAAACCATATTTCATTAATGATTGCCAACTAATCCATTGATTAACATTAATGCGCATAACCGAGCCTTGGTTTTATGGAAAAACTTTTTTCGAACAACGAGCCCTGAAGATCTGCGATAAGGCGATTTTGCGATTTGCTTCGCAATATCGCAGAATCGCAGAATCACAATATCGCAAAATATTAATATCGCTAGTTTGTAGCGTATGACAATCATCCATTAATGTGTGTTTTGCAAAATGCGATTTGCAACATGTGCCATCGCATATCGGTGGTTTGAGGCATTCCATCTTAAGTGATATTCAAGGGATGCGATGCGATGAGGGTCTTTTGACGTGTGATTTCGCAATCTTAGAATTCTGCTTGTAGGAAGGCTTCCATTACCCTTTTTGCGATGTGACACGCTTTAAGGAATGATTTTATTCTAACTTATCATAAAACTTAAGTCTTTTTTAGATTTTTCGAGAGTATTCTCCTAAGTTTATGATAGTAAGTTTTATTAAAAAAGGAAATACAAGCATTAATCGATTTTTTAAATTTTTGAATAAGGGTCCCGACTTATTTAGTATTAGTGATAAAACTAAATAAAAAGAGGGGTTGTTGCTGGCCACAACAATTGGCAATTCACTTGGAAGAACTAGTTATCTCTGCTTTTCTTTTGAATTTTCTAAACTTCCAAAACAGAAATTTTTCTAGAAAATCAAACTTTATTATAGAAAGATAAAGTACATCATGCTTTTAGCTGTCTATGATAGTTTGTTTCTTCTATGTTAACTTTGGTTATTTACTTCCTCAAGCTAGTCATTGTATCTACATCAGTCACTACTTGGTTTATAAAGATAAAAACAAAGCCTTCTCTGTAAATCAGTTTTAAATATGCTCATTTGTCATAGGTAGAGCCTCTGCTGCCAGCAGGCATTCATAGCCTCGATAGGGTTACCTGTTACCCAACAATGATCTTGTATCCCACTTGGAGTAATATACAATTTTCAAAGAGAAATCCATATCCACACTTATTGCTTTCATTTTCTTTTAATCCTTAAAGAACAATGCCTTGGTTTGGTAGCCAAATTATGACAGTGCCATTCACTTGATTTATAACTTTGCTGAACAAGCTGGCTCGTGATGAGACCCCTTGTCTTTTGATTACAACAATCTAGAGTCATTGCCCTGTTGTAGTATGCAGTTTTGGCAAAGTTAGCAAGCTATAATATCTATGATCATGATAAGTTGACTCGTGATGAGACCTCTTATTCTTTAAGTTTAAAGTGTATCGTTGGATTATTCCTTGAAGCTCGTAATTCTCTAGGTGGGGAGGAAGTCATTGTTTCCTTAAGAATAGCTCTGGACGACAATGGTAGAGTTTTTCGAAAGAGCTTTTCTACAGAGAATCTTCGTTTTGTTATTGATACCTTTCATTTGACTGATATAAAACTAATTCTCACTAAAGGTCACTTTTTATCAAAATTTACATGGTTGAAACTAGTATCATATTCAGGCTTATAGCCTTTGAATATATCTTTGAATAATAATGACCAATTTTCTAAAACAATTCTATTTATACAAGCGAAAAACAAAATCTAGAAGAAATACTTGTCTTTTTCGTGAATTTCAAATGTAACCATTTACAACTGGTTTTATTATGAAAAGAAAAACTAACCTACAAAAATAGAAGAATGATCTCCTATGGAAAGTATTTTTTGAGGATCTGCCCGTTAATAGGTAAAGATTCTCTTTTTCCTGTTAAATCCTGTAACATAAAAGTAGATGGACCCATGACTTCTGCAATTTGGAAAGGGCCAAGCCACATTCGTTGAAATTTCGTATGTTTTCCCTTTTCCTCATGAGCCTTGTCCCATTTTAAAACTAGATCTCCCACCTGAAAGTCCTTTCTGGATATCATGTTTGAATCAAAAGAAGCTTTTACTAATGCTTGGTGATGAGCATGAGTTATTTTAGCCTGTTCTCATCATTCTTCTCACTTAAGTATTTCCAACTGCCTTAGTTGTAAGGAAGAAGTTGGTGCTTCATCGATATATTGAACTAAGGCCAAAGAGGGGATTGCTAGATGAGTTGGAAGAACCACTTCTTTCCCATAAACTAAATTAAAGGGAGAAGTGCCAATGGAGGCTTTCTGTGTTATTCGGTCTGCCCATAAAGCATATATTAAAGACTTGTGCCAATTTTTGTGAGTTTGATCAATGGTTCGCTTAATGATTTTGATTAAGTTTTTTTTCGTAGATTCAACTAACTCATTCCCCTATGGGTAATAATTGGAAGAGTGTTTAAGCTTAAAACCTCTTTTGAGTGCAAATTCAATCATAGCGTTGCCAGAAAAATACGATGCATTATCAAACATTAAAGCAGAGGGTAAACCAAACTTGGTGATTATGAACTGATCTATGAAATCAATGATGTGTTCGGCATTAGCTGTCTTGAGAGGAACTTCTTCTACCCATTTAGTAAAATAATCTGTAGCTATAAGGATATACCTATGCTGTTTAGAAGAATGAGGAACAATCTCACCTATTATATCCAATCCCCATTGATCAAAACGCTGTTCAATGTTGACTGGTTGCAAAGGTAGCGATGGTTTCTTTTGTTTCCCAGCAGCAGTTTGACAAACTTGACATTTCCTTACGTAGCTATGTGTGTCTTTGAATAGTGTGGGCTAGTAATAGCCTGTGCAGAGGATTTTATGTGCAGTAGCATCTCCAGCATAATGTCCACCTGCTGGTCCATCGTGGAGTTCCTGCAACACCTTTTCAGCTTCAGATTTCTCAAGACATCTAAGGAGAACATAATCATAATTTATCCTAAAAAGTACATCATTCACGAACTGATATTGCTTAGCCTTCAACCTTAGAGCTCTTTTCTTTGTATATCCGAGGTTTGAAGGAGCATATCCGTTCTTTAGATAAAAGATGATATCAACGTATAATGATTCAACATCATTTAGGCTTACCTCATACATTTGTATCTCTGCAGATGGTATTTCGGAAATAAGCGATGCTCCAGTCAGCATTTTGCAAAAGCCTTGACCTTTTACAATACTTGCTGGTTTGATTTCTACGTCATATTCTTGTAAGGCAGTAACCTAATTGGCTCTTTTCTCACCCACATCTTTCTGTACTAAGATATTTCTTACCGCTAGAAATGGTACTATGATTTTTGTATGGGTTTTAAGCAGAAAGGGTCTAAAATATTTAATCGGTTTGAAAATAGCATAAGCTTGTTTCTCTACGTCTGAATAATTTAACTCAGCCCCCTGTAGATTTGAACTGAAAAAAGCAATTGGGGCTTCTGCCTTATCTTGATTTGCTTGAGTGAGTATCACAACATATGATCTATCAGAGGCAAATGTATATAAAATGAAAGGATCGGAAAAATTTGGAGTTGCTAAAGATGGAGCATTAACAATTGCTTGTTTAATCAAATTGAATGCTTCATATTCATCTTGGCCCCATTTGAAGATTGAGTTATTTTTAATCATTGCTTGTAAAGGAGATACGATTCTTGAAAAATCGGGAACAAATCTCTTTACAAAATTAATCTGGCCAAGGAAAGATTGCATAGCTTTCTTGTTGTGAGGCAAGGGTATTTCTGAAATCTCCTTGATTCTGTCGGGATCAATATGGATTCTAGATTTTGACACTATGAATCTAATAAGTTTTCCTTCACTTAATGCAAAAAAGGACTTTTTTGGGTTAAGTGAAATTCCATACCTCTGACAATGTTGG
Source organism: Pinus taeda (assembly GCA_000404065.3). Taxonomy (NCBI): domain Eukaryota; kingdom Viridiplantae; phylum Streptophyta; class Pinopsida; order Pinales; family Pinaceae; genus Pinus; species Pinus taeda. The sequence goes on from APFE030524822.1 coordinate 144,713, forward strand.
AAGATCTGTTTTAAATCTCTGAGATGATTACCTCGCTTCTTGGAATGTACAGTTATATCATCCAAGTAGATTACTACTGATTTGTTTATTAATCCCTTAAATGCGATGTCCATGGCCCTTTGAAAAGGGGCACCATCGTTGATCAGACAAAAAGGCATCTTTTGATATGCATAAGTACCCCATTTGGTTCTGAACGTGGTCTTTAATTGATCATTGGGATGGACCAACACTTGGTTGTAGCCAGAGAAACCATCCAAGAAGGACATTAATTCTGACCCTGCAACTGCCTGTAATATTTTCTCCATGGGAGGCAAAGGAAAATTATCTTTTTGGCAGGCCTTGTTAAGATTTCGAAAGTCAATGAAAATTCTAATGTCTTCGTTCTTCTTTCTAATGGGAACCATGTTGGAAACCCATTTAGAATGTCGAAAGAGAAAAATGATTTTGGCTTTCAATAACTTATTGAGCTTAGATTTGATTTGGTTTTCTAGATTAGGATGGATCTTTCTCAGCTTTTGCTGGACAGGTTTTTCATCGTTTATCATTGGGATAGTATGTTGGATGATAGAAGTGTTGTAAGTCTTAAGTTCATCGTAGTTCCAGGCAAAGACACTTTTGTATTGTTTTAAGAGATGAACATACGCTAATTTTTCTTCAGGAGCTAGGCCAAGGCCTAGGTTGATGTTCTGCGGCTTAGTATCAGTTCCTAGATTTACTAATTCATAGTTCAGAGTTGAACTTTGGAGTTTTGAATTGGTAGATCTTTTGAATCGGTCTTTCAAATCATATAGGTCTTCTAATTTGACTACTGACTTTGGCATAGAATTATTAGTGCTATCTTATTGCAATTGTCTGTCATGTTGGTCCTCATCAATTATCTGATTGGTGTAGGATCCCTCAGATGTGAGGAAGCTTACAATATCAGGATCATCGTTGAAAATTCTCCAATTGGTAATGTTATGAGGAATTGAGGGTCTAAAGATTAATTCGATTGAAAATCTATCAGGGCTATAGTCTTCTGAGGGAATAAGTTTGGAAGCTACGTTTGCTAAGAAGTCAGCACTAGCATTCTGGAGTCTGGGAATTGATGAAATATTGAATGCTATAAAATGTTCAGTCAGATCTTGAACCAAAGATTGGTAATGCTTTAAATGACTTGATGGACAATGTATAGTATTATGTACCTATCTGATAACAATTTCAGAATCTCTGAAGACTTGTAGATATTTGATGTCTAATCTGATTGCTTTGTATAATCCTTGGACTAAAGCCTCGTATTCTGCAGTATTATTGGTGCAATCGAACTCGAGTCTAGAAGTTAGCATAGTTTTATTTCCCTCTATACTAATAAATACGCATCCTGCTCCAGCTCCCTTGTTAGACTTAGAACCATCAAAAATTAACTTCCAAAATAAAGATTTATTTACAGGACTATCTATAAAATTAATACATTTAGAACTATTTGTTTGAGAAAAATTTTCTACTTGAGATAAAACAGAATGTTCTAAGTAAGGTGAAGTATGAGCATTAAAATTTCCTAAGAAAAAATCAACAGAATAGTTGCCAATAATATTGTTGTTGTATGCTACAGGATCATTTTCTCCTTCCAATTCTGTTACTATGTATTTCTGATGTTTTTCTTGCTCAACCTTTATTTGATTTGGTTTACCATTGTAAGGGAGCCACATGTGCGACCAATCGGTTGCAAAGTATCCATGAAGTTGTTCTGACCAATCTTTGCTAAGAATTAGGCCATAAAATTATGGAATATCTGCAACTAAAATTTCGATAACTTGACATACCTTTGGATTAGATGACAGCCTTATGGTAACCCGATTTAATTTGTTGATCACCTCAACTTGCGACTGATCTAGCTAAACTATGCGCACAACAAATTTATGAGGTTGAACATTCAACTTTGCACATATTGATTTAGGTAAGATATTAGATGAAGCTCCAGAATCAACTAAACAATTATGAAAATTTTTGTTGAAAACTTCATAAGTAAGAAGGAATGGGGGAGTATGAGATCTTGATCTTCCTCCAATTAAAGCGATATCGTTTGGATCAACTTTATTAGTCACATTATTTGGAGGTCTTCACATATCATGGGAAGCTTGCGAGATTACAATGGCGGGCAGAGGCGCAACTGGTACTGCATGTAATTATTTCAAAAGTACCTTTTGCTGATGTTTTAACTTGCTCAATTCATAAAAAGTGATGTTAGCCCTAATATTCTTCATGTCTTCTATGATATTATACTCCATTTCATCCGAAACAATCAATGTTTTAGATGGAGTTGGTGAATCTGTTTGGACTGGGCTTGTTTGAGTCGCTTTGGATGATGTCTTCTTTGCTGCGACTTTATCCTTAGGCATTGAGCTTGCACTCTTTGGCTTAGGGGTAGGTTGAGGGGGATCGAGTTGATTTCTACTTCAAGTACTGATTGGTGATGCCTCTTGATCCTCTTCATCTGGGAGGATGAAATCCCACATACGTTGTACCTCTACAACTTCTTCTTCATCGGTAGGCTCTTCGGTAGCGATTTACTCTTCTTCTTCTTCTGATTCAACATTTGTAATAGTGTTGGGAGGCTTTGAATTAATTGAAGGATTTCTTATATAGGGCTTGTACGGTTTTTTTAGAAGAAGTCTCTGCTACTTGTTTCTTCATGTCAACCATTTCGTTAGACATGGTTTTCAAAACTTTTTGCAATCCTTCTAAATTGAATGGATCTTTCGATTGTTTTTTCTTGGGATCTTCCTCAAAAGTAACCTTCTTAGATTTTCATTCATCAACGACGTTTTTCTTTTCTAGGGCTATAATACGTTTCTCTACCACTATTGCTTCATATTATCAGCTAAAGTTGTTTTATTAGCTCTATCAACGAAGATTGATATGTTTGATGGTAAAGCAGAGATGTACCATTCACTTCGCACTTCTTCGCTAGGCTTAGAAGCAGTAGGAAGTTTGTTCAACAATTTATTGAAACGTGAGTTAAAATCTTTGATAGGTTTCTTTGACTTAGTCCTAAGGTTAGACAAGTCATTGATCAGTGTCGCTGTAGACCCGTCATCACCAAACTTAGTCAAGAATTGTTTCTGGAAAATATCACAACTAGTGATAGATCCAGATGGTAATGAGAAATACCATGATCCGGCTGCTCCTTGCAGAGTGTAAGGAAAGAGTCAGATGACAATGTCTTCATTAGTAACTCCATTGAGATTTATAGATAACATAAAGTTATTTATATGTTCTTCCGCTAGCATGCCTGCTTCAGGATTAAACTTAGGCAACCATTTTTCAGGGTGGGCCGGTATTTGACTCAAGGGCACAGGCATTAAGACTGCCCCTGGGTTATTCCATGGAGATTGGGTCATCGCTAAACTACTAACAGAGGAAAGCGTAGAATATGATCCCTGCGGTTGGGAAAATGAGGATATTACAGTTCCAGATGATTGAGAAGGAGATGTTGAAGTTCCAGTGGACTAGTGGACAATAATCTGAAGTGGAGGGGTGGATGGTTGACTTCACGATGGAGAGGTTGAGATGGATGATGATGATGAAAGGGTCTCGCTATCAAACCCTTTGGGTGATTTCTTTGCTTTATTCCTTGTAGGTAGAGGTAACTCGGTTCACTCAATACCAAACTTTTCACTCTTCAATCTAGTAAGAGGATGAGCAGGGTTATACTGCGAAGTCACACTGCCTTGATATTTATCAAATCTTTGAGGTGATATAGGAAATTGTTGAAGTTTATGAATCAAAGATTCAACTTTTGGAGGTTCAATAGTAGATTTCTCTGAAATGTCAGGGTTTGTGGCAGTGGTTGTTGTTTTTTCGACTTCTTGCTTAAGATTTAAAGACTCTAAGTGCGATGGAGAAGTCAGGGGAGATGGTGAGGGCGATTTACTCTCAGGATGGTATTTAGATTTAGACTTACTTGCCATTCACAGTTCGGGGCCCTCCTTCTAGCACCAAATATGTTGAAGCCCCGAAAATCAGGTCTACAACAAGGGGGATACCTACCCGGTCCAGACCTTGGTTAGCAGTTCCTTTTCCATTTGGTATAGTGGACTGGGGATATGGGACCAGTTTCCCAATATATGTGTGTGTGTGTTGAGAATTGATATTTCTTTTCTAATAATTCCTAAGTAAAATGATTTTATTCTAAATCAAATCTAACAATATGCAATTATATTCTAGTGAACAAAAATATCTAATTCTAAACTAACCCGGGATGTAATATTTCCGTTATGCAATCTAAAATGGTTTCAAATAACAATTGGTAATAAAGATCGATCATTCAACTGCTATGAGAAAATAATTCAATAAAGATAAACCATTTCGTATAAAAAGTTAGATGAAACAATTGTGAAAAACATATCGCATAATAAGCTACTCATATACTAAACATAAATAAATAGCTATCACCATACAGAATTGCCAAATCATAACTCAAGCATTCACGCATTCATATATAAATAACTGAACATGAGTATCACCTTAACGCATAGGTATAAATAGTTAAGCGATAAAAGTACCATTTATAACTAGTTCTACTCATGAGCTTCAAGCAATGATGATTTATTTCTTCTTAATCCAACATCCACCAAGAGTACAAAAGTGAAACATCAGTAGTAGATATTAAATGCAGATATCAATAAATCCTATTCCATTCATTCATCAAAACCTCCTTGGAGGGTGCAAAAGTGCATGTTCTGAGGACAAGTTTTTGACAAATTTCAGGACCCTTCTCTAAATGCATGAGAAGGGTCTAAATACTACTAACTAAATCTAAAAATAATTTATTACAAAAATGTAGGATGCAGTTTAAATGACCATCCTCATTTCAGGCAAAAATAAAGCAAGATTAAAATTAAAACTGAATCTAAAACTAAAATTAACAACTAACTATTTGTGTATATGTTCCTTGTAATCACAAGCGTTCAGCATTTGCTTGAGGAGAGTTGGCTGGCCGACTTTTGACTTTAGCGAAACAGAATCGGTAAGAGCTGGTGCCATATTCTCGACAGAATTGATGATACATTTGAGAGTCATGCACTGGCTGTGTGGTTTTACCAAATACGTCCAGTAAGAATCCCAATTCAACTTAGTTAATCTTTTGATGGATTCTGCCCTTTCTCAAGCCTTCTGTCTCCAGCTTGTGTGTGGTTGTTGTACATATCTACATATCACTTGAGAATATCTCTGATAAATACCACTGGTTTTAGAGTTCAAGTTTTGCTTTTCACCTTTAGCACTTTTTCCTACAAATTTCTGGGTTTACAGGCGACTGAGTGATTAGAGGCTTCCCACTGCCTCCGTTTCTCGATACGGGCTTCCCTGGTGCGATTTTCGCTTCTTGCACGCTTTTTGTTAGAGGATATAAAGCTTAAATTTTGTGAAAATAACGACTCCATGAGTTCAAGGTTCTGAGCTTTAATTTCTCTATCCGTGATATCAATATCATCCAGTACCCATTTGACCATGTCCATATGTGGAAGACTTTTGGGCCTTGCCGCTATCTGGTGCAAGAACGAACATGCTAGTTCTGTAATAGACACCTCAGAAGACCCGTGTGAACCTGCAGTAGCTGTAACCTCCATTACCTTGGGATTTTCTTCCTCGAGTAGACTGTACATGCCTTCCCAAGTAATAATACCAACATATTTGTTACAGGTGGTGTCTGTGTACAAGGGCGTCATTTCTTTATCTTTAGAAATTGGAGCTTTACCCTTCTTTCCCATAATATTCTGAACACTGCTATGTATACTTCTTTGTTCTTTGCTCCTGCAGTTTACAAATGAGGCAAAAGTAATGATAAGAAAAAGGTGACGGGAAAGCTTTAAATGTCGAGAACATATAAAATATATCACCTTACGTGAAATGGCTCTTCGATCAGATCAAAACCATATTTCATTAATGATTGCCAACTAAACCATTGATTAACATTAACGTGCATAACCGGGCCTTGGTTTTATGGAAAAACTTTTTCGAACAACGAGCCCTGAAGATCTGCGATAAGGTGATTTTGCGATTTGCTTCGCAATATCGTAGAATCGCAAAATCGTGGAATCGCAATATCGCTAGTTTGTAGCGTATGACAATCATCCATTATTGTGTGTTCTGCGAAATGCGATTTGCGACATGTGCCATCACATATCGACGGTTTGAGGCATTCCAGCTTAAGTGATATTCGAGGGATGTAATGCGATGAGGGTCTTTTAACACGTGATTTCGCATTGCGATTTCGCAATCTTAGAATTCTGCTTGTAGGAAGGCTTCCATTACCCTTTTTGCGATGCGATGCGCTTTAAGGAATGATTTTATTCTAACTTATCATAAAACTTGAGTCTTTTTTAGATTTTTCGAGAGTATTCTCCTAAGTTTATGATAGTAAGTTTTATTAAAAAAGGAAATACAAGCATTAATCGATTTTTTAAATTTTTGAATAAGGGTCTAGACTTATTTAGTATTAGTGATAAAACTAAATAAAAAGGCGGGTTGTTGTTGGCCACAACAGGTTCACAGCATTTTGGGCCTTGCCAATTTTTATCGGAGGTTCCTGTTGGGATTCTCTCATATAACTTGGCCTTTGAGTCAGGTTACCAAGGGCGGAGCAGAAGCACATTTTTCCTAGTCCGAGTCCCAACAAGAAGGCATTAATTAAGCTGAAGCATCGTCTCTACTATGCACCGATACTCACATTGCCAGACTTGCAACATTCATTTGCAATCAAGATAAATACCTCTAACTATGTTATTGGTGCAGTTCTCACCCAACAAGTGCATTCAATGGCTATCATAAAGAGACACTTTCTGATACAATTCAGTAGTACCTGATCCAGGTGGATATTGGTGGCCACCTGCCAAGTCCACATGGACCCCCACCATTGTCTTTCTTAGCATTTTCAGTTTCCTTAATTGTAGCACAACTTACTATTTTTAGCAGTTTTTCGGATTCTATCTGAGGAACTTACCTTGTAAATTCCTACAGAAAAGAGAGCAGCGGAATCATAATATTTTGGTTTCATGTTCCTTCTATTGAAATCAATAGCTTTGTGACCAAATATGTTGTAGGCAAAATAATATCCCTTGAAGAAACCTGAATAGCTAGGAGCTTATGTACTTGTTGTTAGATGAATCCTTGCTTGAAACAATTTGCTTCTACAATTGGCTGCAACATGTCCATAATTATGGCATATAAAGCATTCAACATTACTGATCAGAGGAGAGAATTGATTAACACTTCTATAGTTAGGAGCAGATGATTCCCTTTGGAGATTCACTTTTCTTGTTTGTTGATTAGGTTGACTTCTTATCTCTTTATGGAGAACTTCAGGTTTTGCATTGTTACCCTTTAGATTCCTTACAATAGCTTGTGAACTACATTCTCCTTTAATAGTTTCATGAAAACCAAGACCAAATTTAATGGAAGGAGACCTTTGACTACTAAGAATGTTATCAAAAATCTTAGTGCTATCTTGAAAGCTCAAGTGTTTATTATTTTCTTCTAATTTACCTTTTAGAATGTTTGCCTCAACCTCCATTATTTGGTATTTATTTTCCTTTTAAATATATTGGTTTCTCATTCCTTCTTCAACCTTTCTTCCTTCTTCCATTTTTTCCTTTAAGTTGATAATTTCTTCCTTCTACCCATTCTCTTGTTCTTCAAATGATTGAAGTAGTTATTTATTTTGCTTGTTTGACTTTTCAAGATCTGCTTTTAGAGAGATAATCTCTACTTTAAGACCTTCACAATATTTTTTACATTCTACTGCAACATTTATTGATTTAATATGATCACTTTTATCATATGCCTACAAATTATCTTTAAGATTAATAATTATTTTCAAAGAAAGATTAAGTTTTCTTCTAAGATTAAAAATTTCTTCTAGCTTATCTTCTTCTGGATCAGTAACTCCATTTGAAATAACAAAGGTTTTTGTTATCATCATGTTCATTTTTTGACACATTGTTAGAAATAAGATTACCTCATAGTTATACTGATGAACAACCTTCCTTTGGCTTTTCGAATTTCCTGTAGCTTATCCCATACTTCCCTTGCAGTTTCATAATGCATAACCATATTTAATGTTGAATTAGGTATGTTATTAATGATGTCACTTAATTCCTCACTGTTCTTTTGCACTTCTTCATCTAATGGAGGAATTTTGGTGAAGCCATTGCATACAAAATACCAAACATCAAGGTTCATCATATTAGACTTCATCTTTACTTTCTATTGTTGATAATTATCATTGCTTAGCATAGGTACAACTTCATTTTCCATTGTTTCTGACTTGCCTTGTTCTTCTGCTTCTAGTGCCATCATTTGTGAATTTGTTTTCTCTTTCGAATGCTTACTTTGAATTTTACCCATGAGTGCAAGTTCAGTTGATTCACTATCACCTTCATTATCGTCATTATTACATAGACAAGGAAATGGACCACAATTAGAACAATAACCCATACCTGATAATTCCTTACCTTCTTCTTCATTCTTGATCAATATAAAGCAGGGATCTCCCAAACTGAGTATTTGCCAACAAATGCAACTATCACTTCATATGATATATAGTTTTTAGACTCCTTCCTTCGAGTTATCTTCTTCTTTCCCACCATCCTTGATCCACTCCAAGCAGTTAAGCTTCAACTGAAGTGACGTTACCTTATTCCAATTGTCGGGAATAATACTAAGAGGGGGTGGGGTGAATCAGTATTTTAAAACTCACTTAAACCTTTCAATTTCTTATTCATATTTCTGTATGCTACTATCATTAAGTAAAATAGCATATGTACACCACTATGATGAAGGAAAACTGCATATATCTAGTTAACTAACTTTTCATATATTTCATCTTATTTTCTGCTTAAACCAGTATATCATTACTTCATTAGCCTTTAATTAAATAGTAACCATGAGTAGTAAGAACATAATAAAGAAACACAACCACACATGAGGACACCAATATTTTTAGGTGAAAACCCAATGTGGGAGAAAACAATTATTTTTGTCATCTTTGTATTCATATTTTATTATAAAGGAAAACATATTACAATCTTGTACTGGCGCATATTCATATTAATACATAGTCACCCACCTGCAAAAGGCTACAACCTTCTCTCGTTGTCCAGCACCCACTGGAAGGGAGCTCCAACCCCCTGATATTTTTTACCGACACCCACCAGAAAGGAGCTCCAACCCCCTCATCAGAGTTTCTAGCTACTACTAGAAGGAAGCTTCGACTTCCTTACTAAAGGCTTTAACCCTCAACACCTCTATGGACCACGTTTCATAATATTTCATATTGGATCCACGTAACTCACAACATCAAACCTATAGGCCAATTTTCATCAAATTTTGAAACTGGACCCACTACCGTCATTTAAGCCCAATACCAAATAACAATTCTGAAACCAATCGCTGTGTTAAATAACTCAATCACTGAACCAACTGAATCATCAAAGAAATCATTGAATCTTAATCAATCAATACAACTAGATCAAACTAAACTAGGATAGATCATATCAATGCACATCTACTCATCAATAAGCCAAACACTATTACCCATCATAGAAGCCAACTGTTGTCACTGCAAACCCTAATCAACCATATGTCATAATATATATGCAATTGTTGTGAGTCATACCCGTGTATGTACGCACTTCTCCTTAATAGGACGTGTGTACAAATATCAAAACACTGAGCAACTGAGTCTAAACCATTGTCACATTGAATCACATACTAAAACCACCACAAATCACTGAATCATATAGATATCATCACATAGTAGCATCATCTCTAATCAACATATCATTCCATAAACAATTCAACCTAACAAGAACTGTGAAATGCATATTATCATGAGAGATATATCATTGACAGATAGCAAAAAACATAACATAACTAATTATACATCATTAACAACTCATACTACAAAACTTTAGGAGATGTATGCGACTCTTATAAAGAAATTCCGCGTATGTATGTGCTTTTCATACTTGACACCTGTGTATAGATATGTCCATACTGCAAAATATATACATGACTAATTATAATAAGTTTTCCTATGTACGTGACTTCTTAATGGAAAACCAACGTACATATCTATAATCACTGAGTTATACCTTCGCTGCACAACAAAACGTCTATCAAACCCAAATCTCGGCATACAAATTGTTACAAACACACATCATAATATCATCATCACAGATCTATCAAACCCTAAACAGATTATATAATATATGGTCATTTAAGATATATTAGTTTTGATCCATCTCCATGCTCCCTAGTGCACACCTATTTCAAATCAAGTCAGTCATAAAAAATCCATCACATTCACCCTCTAACACTTGATCTCCATATCCTTATATAGTATAAGCCTTAGCTAGTACCTTAGTTCAATCCCTTAGTAATGCAGATGGAATTCTTTGACGAGATCAAATATCCATTGTCATGCTCATTAATATGGGTCGATACCATGGTAAAGACCCCTGGTATTCATAATACCATGGTGAAGAAACTGTACGCGACTTCTCTTCATCATACTTGCATATGTACTCAACTTTTCTTCATGGGACTCTCATATACTTTCCTAAACTTCACCTTTATCATCCTTCAGTCTCTAAACTGATATTTCTTTATCCATTTCTCCTGTAGGATCTTCATAACCATCACGTTGAAATCTTTATCAAGTGATGATATCTTTATCTAGTAGGTTTCCATCAAGGACAACACATTAGTCATAATGCCAACAATCTCCCTCTTTGGAATTGATGGCAACCACTTTGGTGTTTGGTCACCACTATCTGTCCATCTGTCAATTCTAGTAAACGCACTAAGCTAAGCACCAAGAAACAAAAACAATTCTTCTCCAAACACCAAGCTACTCTCTGCATTTGACATCAACGGCAGAGGGATGACCAATGTTTAATGAAGACTTTTTTCTCCCTTTGGAAGAATGAGCATTGTAGATCTAATCTGCTAAATCTAAACATTGTATACTAACCATCCCCTCGAGCATATGTTGAATATTCTAGAAATAAGTACATGGCTCAACCAAATATGGCCTTTCCTATCACCAGGGACTCATACTTACATCAATCACGCGACACAGTGGGGTTAAATATTTGATTCAACATTACATCAAATGCCCAAAATAGGATTACATACATAATTGACTTGACCCCCAATACTCCAAACCTGACTGAATATTACAATTATTACATCATGGGTATTTACATTACCTTTACATTAAGAGACATATATTGCATTTATAACCAAAGACAATGACCTCAACCATGAGGTAGAAATACCATAACAGCAACATGAACAACAACATGCACATTCTTATCATCAATATGCAAAATAAAACAATGTAGCTTCAATATCATCGTCTTGTGACCAAGAATGCAACATTACCAAATTGTCGCGACATAAGATTATTCCATAGAGATATGGTATCAAATCATCCCCTTGACCTCATCAAGGTCAACTTTCTATTTCCCTAGGAGCCACAATCCATGTACATCATAGACATATAGATCTTTTCAGCACAACAACATATCTCTTCATGCATCAACAACATATGTGAGAACCAAGAATATCATAATAAAGTAAGATAGGACAATGTAGCATCAATATTCATAAACATAGCCATGTGACCAAATATTTCAAGCATCAAGCAGTTACAGTAGCAGTATATCAATAACCATCCTCTTGTCTTCATGTACCCTACTTTTGTATGAGGAGTTATAATTCATAGGCAGAAATATCATTCTTTTTCCAATTATCTTCATGCAAGAATAATTATCACACCATAAACAACTTCACCAATATGAAATTCAAATAACCATCCATCATTGATAACCTATGACATAGAGATAATAATATGAACTCATCCTCATCAACCAGACATAAGATTGTGCAATCAAGCTTTGTTAGTAACCCATCTCCTTGATATCATATCATCAATATCAACATGCTCTATGTTGTAACTTTTTGTAACACCTTTAAAAGTTACAATTTTTTTTTAAATTTTCCAAAATTTTCTGCCTTCCTTCAATCTTATCCTTGCCTTGGCAATTTCCTTCCTTCAAATATCATTGCATCTAACCCTTTCCATTGCTAAAGGATGAATTGTCTCTGAGGTTTTTATAAATGTTTCTGAGTTTCTTTTAATAGTTTTGATTTTAAATAAAATAAAATTTTATAAAATATATATAATTATATTTTTTATAAAATTATTGATTTAAAATATTAAACTTACATTAAAAATAACGAGTGAGACCAATCTCTAATTATGATAACCATATTTGTTACCATGTATTACCGGTGATTAAAAATTCAAAATCAATGAGTCAAATCAAACCTATGTCCCCCACCCCTCATTTCAAACATTAAAACACAACTATATTCATTACCTAGATATGAGTGAAGTAATAAATCTATGGTTTGTGGGGGTTGCCTATCCAACCTTTACCTATTTTTACAGTTTTCTTCATCTCATGCATTACAAGATCCCTACCTAAACCATTTACCATCTACTACCCCCGGCAAGAATGTTGTAAAACCACTTTTTTACATTGATTTGAATTTATAAATGTTAAGAGGGAATGTTGATCCAAATTTAAATAGGAACGCAAAAAATTACATATATAACCATAAATATAAAGATGGAGTAGAAATAACACTTCATGTCATTCATATCAAATACCCATATATGCTTACAAAAAGAAAGGAAATAAGACTAGCTCGAGCGATGGTAGCTTATCTCTGAGAAGAGATGTGGCAGCTACATGCCTCTGAACTGCGTTACAATGAGGCTCAAGGGCCTTTTTTATTGTTGAAAAATAAGAGAAAAACCTAAACAACGAAAACCCTAACTCGAGGAGATGTAACACCAAGAGTTTATGGGCCCCGTTGGGGTTAGTTGGACAACTAACTTCCCAGGGTTGTGACTTGGTCATATTATCTCCATTTCATGTGCATGATACCCCATTGGAAAAATATCTCCGAGGACTACGACTGAAATGACAATTTTGTACAAAATATTTCTAGTGGTATATTGCCAAAAAAATGTCATTTGGGGCCTCAAAATGGCTCCGGATGTTTAGGACCCGAAAAATTGCTAAAAAAAGTAAATTGTGCTACAATTAAGGAAACTAAAAAACCTGAAATAAACAATGGTGGAGGTCCAAGTGTAATTTGCAGGTCACCACCAATATCCACCTGGATCATTCCTCCCCCCTTAGGAAGCAATGGTCCCCATTGCATTGAGTTCCTCCATGAGATGAGGAAACTTCTATTGAACTTGGTCCCTAGTGAGCCACTTTCCCTGGTGAAGGAGTTGGCCTACTTTGACAACTCGATACAGTTGAATCTTCTGCTGGTGAGTGTGCTTGATTTGGATGTCCATGATCCTATCATTTGTGGATTGTTCCATGCAATCTGGATTTAACTCTGTAGGTGTGAGTTGTTCTGCAATGTATGATGTGTCTAGCAATGGTGGGAAGTATGGTCGAAGGTGGTCCACATTGAACACTGGGTGTAGGCCAAGAAATGGGGGAATGCTGAGATCAAATTGATTGTCTCCCACAGCCTTGGTAATGGTTTAAGGATCATATTTGAGCGGTCTGAGTCTCCGATAGGCTCCGGTAAGGCGTTCCTTTTGCAAATGCAACCAGACTTTGTCGCCCACCTGAAATTTGTGTGGCACTTGATGTTGATCATGTCGCTGCTTGTACTTGGCATTTGATTTCTCCAGAATGTCATGGACCTGCTGGAAGATATCCTAGATGTGCTCAATGAAGTTGTTTGCCTTATTGGTTTCAAACTGGACATGAGCCGAATCTGCTTGAGTAGCTACAAATGGCATGGCCACATCAATGGGACATAGTGGCTAGAATCCAAATGCCACCTAAAAAGAGATGTGGCCAGTAAAGCTACGAAGAGCCCGGTTATACCTATGTTGGACATAGGGGAGGCTCTCATCCCATGTGCATGGATGCTTTCAGTTGTACATGCGCAAAATGTGTATGATCATCTTGTTGACGACCTCTATCTGGCCATCAGTTTGGGGATGGAAAGCTATGGACTTAGTGAGATTGGTGTCCAGCATCGACCAAAAACTGGACCAAATGTAGTGAGGAACATGTTGTCCTCATTTGAGATGATATACTATGGGATCCCAAAGTTTGCCCACACTCGTTCAAAGAAGATTTTAGTAGTGGCTTCCGCTGTGATATTCTTCTTGTAGGAAACCATAATGGCCATCTTCGAGAATCTATCGATGACCACAAAAACACAGTCATTACCATGCTTAGTAGAAGGAAGGCCCAACATCTAATCCATGGAGATGGATTCCCAAGGTCGACTAGGGGTAGGCAGCGGAGTATAGAGGCATTGCTTCTTGATGGTCGGTTTGGCATTGGCGCAGGCAGTGTAGGATCTGATGTACTTCCCGACATCCTATTGGAGATTCAGCCAATAGAAATACTTCTGCAGTACTGCCACCATTTTCTCGACCCCAAAATGCCTAGTGGCCCAACTGTAGTGTGCTTCCCAAATCATCTTGACATGCTCGCTTGAAGGAACACAAAGGTGTCCCAAGTGGCATAATAGGGCATCCTGGAGGTGAAAATCTGGAACTTGCTGACCCTCCAAGAGCGTCTGGTATGTGTGGCCGAATTCTAGGTCGCTTTTATAGAGAAGTGTCCAATCAGAAGTCTTGTGCCCGCAAGAGTTGAGCACGATGGTTAACGCCATGATCGGTGGTTGGCTAAGGCAATCTGAAAAGTTATTGGTGCTACCCTTATTATACTTCATATTCAAATGGAATTGTTGCAGGTATGTGGACCACTTCTGATGGTGATCATTCTGAAACTTCCCTTGTGTCTGTATGAACTGCAGGGGCCGGTGGTCTATGTGGATGACCGTTTCCTTCCCCAAAAATGTAATGCTTCCATTGTGGGTAGGCCTACACAATGGAATACATATCTTTGTTGTAAGTGGGATACTTTTGGACCGTGTCTGAAAGTGTCTCACTGTGATATGCCACTAGATTCCCCTGTTGAGTAAGGACTACCCCAATAGTATACTCAGAGGCATCTGTCTCAATCTCAAATGGTTGTTGCAAGTCTGGTAATGTGAGCACTGGTGCAGAACAGAGGCGATGTTTCAACTTTGTGAATGCCTTCTATTGAGATTCAGACCAAAAGAATTTTTCTTTTGCTCCTCCCTTGGTGACTTGAATCAAGGGCCAAGTGATATGAGAGAATCCCAACATGAACCTGCAGTAGAAATTGGCAAGACCCAGAAAGCTTCGGAGCTCTATGAGAGTGGTTGGAGCTAGCCAATCCCGAATGACTTGGATATTGGATGGATCCACATGCACCCCCCTTTCATCAATAATGTATCACAGATACTGAACTTGGGTCATGCCAAAGGTGCATTTCTCCAAATTGGCACATATCTTGTGTTGTCGTAGTGTTTGGAGAACTTGTCGGATGTGGTGGAGGTGCTCTTCCTAACTCTGGCTGAAGATCAGGATGTCATCCAAGTATACCACTACAAATGAGTTGGTGAATGGCAACAAGATGTCATCCATGAGCCTCATGAAGGTTGCAGGAGCATTGGTGAACCCAAAAGGCATAACCAACAATTTGAAAAGGCCCTCCCGAGATTTTAAGGAAGTATTCCACACATTGGAGGGTTCGATTAGTACCTAGTGATATCCTTATTTCAAGTCGATCTTGCTGAAATATTTTGCCCCCTTTACTTGGTCTAGAAGGTCTAATCGGTGGGACTGAGTTCCTATTTTTTACAATGATCCTATTCAATTCCCGATAGTCAATACAGAGTCTCCAAGTCCCATCCTTCTTCTATATCAACACAATCGGGCTCCCATAGGGCGATGAACTCAGATGGATGTGACCTTTCTGCAACAGCGCCCAAATTTGCCTCTTGATTTTGTCGTTCTCCAGAACAGAGCATTGATATATTGGTTCATTGGGTAGTGACGTACCTAGGGTCAGATCGATGGAGTGCTTGACCTAACGGTGCAGAGGCACCCCTGTGGGGGAGGTGAAGATGTCCCCATACTCCTCCACGACCTTGTCCATTTGTTGTTGCCATGCTGAGGGGCCCTGTCTGGAGGTCGTGGCCACCATCTTATTCTTTCCTTGAGGGCATACCATAAGGAAAACAAATTTCCCAGTTTTGGAAATGAGCTTACTACATTGTTTTGCAGTAACCAAAGAGATGGTGGTAGGTGGTGCTACCTCCGGTATCTTGTACAGCTTATGTCCCAAAGTAACAATAACACCACAAGGCCTTGAATCACACCCAACATGTTGCTTCCATAAGTATGGTTGGCCTAATAATACATCAAAAACATCAAGGGGAGAA
The DNA here is from genome assembly GCA_000404065.3 of Pinus taeda. Classification (NCBI taxonomy): domain Eukaryota; kingdom Viridiplantae; phylum Streptophyta; class Pinopsida; order Pinales; family Pinaceae; genus Pinus; species Pinus taeda. The sequence continues at coordinate 161,126 of APFE030524822.1, forward strand.
ACATCACATAATAGCTCATACGTGAAGGGCTTAATGTTGTATGGAAGGCAGCACTGCTGGCTCACCCAAAGATCTCGTCCTTGGTGAAGCCACCCGATGGTGTATGGTTGTGGATGTGATGTGGTTGATAACCCTAGCCACTTCACAAACTCTACCGAAATGAGGTTCTTTTGGCTCTCTCTATCGACATTGCCCTGTAGCAGGGAACCCTTTACCCACATCTGGGAGTGGAAGAGGCGCTCCTCCTCCTCTGGATCTTCGGGTTCCTCCTTCTGGATCTTCGTGTTGGCAATAGTGGCATTGGGCTCTGCATCGATAATGTACTTCCCTTTGTCATTCCCCTTGTTGGGTTCTGATTCAGAGTCAGAACAAGCATCTGATTCCAAAGCCTTTAGCTCAAACACAAGTGACTGCTTGGCCTGACACTCACTTTTGTTGTGACTGGAGCTCTTATGGAACTCACACCACTTTCCCATGTCCTTCTTCAGATTCACGGTGTTGTTCTTTGCTTGTAGCTTTGGTGGGTTGTCCTGGGTGGCCCCGCCTTGGCTTTGTCCTTTGTTATGCGGTTTGGGGGCACATTTCCCTTGCTTCGGACTCACAGATCCAAAGTCTCACTTCTTCTTTTTAAAATTTTTCTTGATCTTGAAGGCATATTGGTATGTTGTGCCGAGTGAGGAGATGTCCAAGAATTCCATATCATCTTGGATGTATCTATGCAAGCAGTTGTCGTACTTGAGAACCAAATGCTTCTCAGAATCCTTGATACCCAATTTCGTGCGAAGATTATCAGAAAAATTGGTAAACTCTGGCACATCTTGGTCCCTTCCTTGTCGCAGCATTTTCCACTTTATGTATTTATCCTCATAGCTCCCGATAGGGTAGTACTACTCCTTGATGGTATCCCAGAATGGGTGCGGCTTAAAACAATGAGTTTTTACTTTCATCCTTCTGCTCACAGTAGGTTTCCCACTAGTCCTTGACGTGGGGGGCATCTTTGAGAAGTGAAAAAGTGATCATTTCCCGACTAGAAAAATCATGAATGGAAAATTATCCTTCTAGCAAATTTAACCATTTATCTACAATGTTTGCATCTATCTGGCCCTCGGATTTGGGAATTTCAGAGTTAACTTGTACCTTAAAGGGTGTGGTGCTTCTAGAGTAGCTGTCAGAAGTAGATGTGTCGCCCTTGGGTAGCCACTGAAGGATTTAGGAAAATTTGTCCATCATCGCATTCCTTTTTCGCTCGAGAGCTTCTTCAAGCAAGATTTTGATAGGATCTCATGCCCCCTCATCTTTCTTTTCATCCACCATGGGAGGCCATCGGGATTTGTGAGGTTGGTCTTGCAAAGGTTCGACTAGTTCAAGCCGTAACTCCTTATATCCAGACCTCATTGGGGACATGCAAAGAAAAATAGAGAAAGCGAAGACTGCTCTGATACCATTGATCCAAATTTAAACAGGAACACAAAAAATTACATATATAACCATAAATATGAAGATGCGGTAGAAATAATGCTTGATTTCATTAATATAAAATACTTAAATATGCTTACAAACAGAATGGAAATAAGACTAGCTCGGGCGATTGTAGTTTATCTCTGAGAAGAAATGTGGCAGCTACATGCCTCTAAAATACATTATAATGAGGCTCAAGGGCCTTTTTATTGTTAAAAAATAAGCGCAAACCCTAAACAACCAAAACCCTAACCCGAGGAGATGTAACACCAAGAGCTTATGGGCCCTGTTGGAGTTAGTTGGACAGCCAACTTCCTGGGGTCGTGACTTGGTCATATTATCTTCGTTTGACGCGCATGATACCCTGTTGGAAATATCTCTCCGGGGACTACGAAGAAAAAGATAATTTTAGAAAAACAAATTGCAAGCAGTATATTGCCAAAAAAACATTGTTTAGGGCCTCAAAATGGCTCCAGAAGTTTAGGACCCAAAAAACTGCTAAAACTAGTAAATTGTGCTACAATTAAGGAAACTGAAAAACTGAAAGAAACAATGGTGGGGGTCCAAATGGAAATTGTGGGTGGCCACCAATATCCACCTAGATCAAATGTCTATGAGGTATGCAAGAAAATTTAAAAATTATAAAACCACTTTTTTACATTGCTTGAATTTATAAATGTGAGGAGGGAATGTCTACGAGGTATGCAAGCAAATTAAAAAAATATAAAGTTTGTATCGAGGGCAATAATGGAGGGAGATTTTTTACTTTTACTGGAATGAGATTATGGGTGAAAGCTTGTAGTAAAAGAAGGTTGAGTAAAATGAGGTAAAATAAGGATACACATTCTAGAAATATACTTAAATACAAAACATGGAGTTTCCAATGCTAGAAAGAGATGTTACCTCCTTGTGGAATAATTTTACGGAGGTAAAAATGAAATTTTTCATAGTAGAGAAATAATGTTTTATGCTAAGAATTTAAGGAGGAAATAATTATAAAGATGAAATGCATGTGAACATAAAATTTGGATAAATTCTTATCCAAAGATTTTAAAAAACTAAAAAAGGAAACTAAAAGATATTTTACCAATGATGGGAAAAGCAAGACATGGTTTTCAAAACCATGGGAAAGAAATCAATCGATGGTTTTATGAAATATGTTTATGAATCTTATTTATTCATAAATATATAAATTTAGAGAAAAACAAGACATGGATTACAAAACAAGGCATGTATTGCAAAACAAGACACAAATTTCAAACAATGGATGGTTTTACGAGATAAAATCATTTGAGGAAATATTTTGAGATTTCATTTATGAAATTCATGAAAATAGAGAAATATGAATTTCCAAGTTTAAAAAAATATATATTTGGGAAATATTTTATCAAAATATTTTCCTCCCAAACATTTTATGACAATGGTTAATCACTTGAAAGATAATGAAGGCAAAGTATAGGCAAAAAGGTCAACATAGAGTTTGGTTTAACTCCAAAATGAAAAGAATTCCTTGATCAATTAGGTGGAGAAACATAAGTAGACATGAGATTATTTTCAGATTTTGGACTTAGAAATAGAAGTCAAAGGGATAGCTAGTTGATACAGGTGGCAAAGTTATCCAAGTTTGAAGGGAAGATAACATATTTTGTGAAAACAACGTCAACCACTCTAGATTCCAAGGCAAAGGACTAGCATTAATAAAAACAATTTCAGATTTAAAGGCAACATTCGAGCATCACAATTTCAGATTTAAAGGCAACATTCGAGCATCTAAATCAGCATCAATGAACCAATTCCCATATTTAAAGCAAGAGGATTTTCTAGCTGTTTCAAATCTCTTGCATATTATTTTTATTTTAGGTGCATAGTTTAGGATTTTATTCCACGAAAATTGTAACAACTTTAGGAGTTGTAATATCTATATATTGTTTAAATTTCAATGTAAAAGGGTTGGCTTTTGATGCCAAGACCCTACCATTTTTGTAAATACATTTATTACAATAATTTTAATTCAAGTATTATGGCTTTAGTTTCATGGCAGAAATTGTTTCTCATGATGTCTTTCCATTTCATTTCATAATCTATTTCTGCATATGTTCAATGTAACATAGGAGTTGGGGCAAGGCTAGGTTTTAGTATCAAACTGCCTAAAAACCAGTTGCAAAGTTATCATCTACACTGAGATTAGCTAATTGAACAGTCTGTTTAAATTATCTCCTCTGCACCATTAATTGTTTCCTTCTGTCATCTCTTGAATGTATATATGTTTGGCTGTAGAATTATCCTACACGCATTTACTATATTTGGTTGATTAAGTATTCAGTATGAATACTTAATTATCTGATTTATGTTCTATTCATCTACCAAACTCTTTTAAGTTATGTCATTCTGTCAAAGTTGGACGTTGGCCCTTTGATTAAGTTTCAACAAGAGAGGGATTTATATCTGAGTAGAGATTGGATACTCAACAACAACCACCTACAACACATATTAGATCTAGCCATTATGTTTCAAAGGTTGTTGTCTAGTGACAGTGAAGAGTGTTAAAAAAAGACCCGTAACACTTGATGGAGCCCCCTCTGGTTTGAGGGCCAACTTGAACCTAAAGTTTGGTCGAGTTGGTTTCTCGACGCAGTTTTGCAACCAAGAATTCCTTCAAAAACTAGATACAACACTCTACATACGAAGAGCCATAATCCTCAAACAACATACCATATGTAGCATAAAATATATGTGTATCATCACCATGTAACATATGTGGGAACCAAGAATAACACTATAGGAATCATCCATAACTTCACCATCTGCAACTTATACATCATTGAAGGCATAATGACAATAGCATATAATTAGTAAGTGAAACTCATCATCATCAAATAATGTCAATAAGGACCATGGCATGCATATCCTCTTCATGTAGAATTAACTCCAATAAGTGAAACTTTATCCAAGGCTTCATAATCACTAATGATAGAATAACAACAACATATGTGTCTTTAGCAACAACAACTACACATCATCAATTATAAATATATATACACTTATCATGAACATCATCATGCAACAAGTAATTCTCAATAAATCACAATGCCAACAATGCACTATTAGAAGCATAGCAAATGCTCCCCCTAAACCTGTGCCAACTATTCACTATCAGGTCTGATAATATCCATCTTCATCAATCAATAAATCCATCAAAAGAACCAAAGAAACAATGTCATAATGCAACAACTCATAGACCATCATAAGACAATACTACTTCTAAGTAGTAAATGAGCATCAACAGACTATGACCAACCAATGTCAGAACCAGAAAGCAAAAATAATAACTAACTAAAGCATATCATAACTTCTCCCTGAGTTTGTTCCATAGTCTCTTCATCTCATATAAACATATGTGAATTTCTAGACCAAAAATCATGTATATACGCGACTGTCCTTCATGAGATCCATGTACATAAAGTAAAGTGTTGAAATTTCATAGCCACAACTCCCCTTGAGCTTGTACTGTATGTTTCTATTTCAATGTTACTACACTAGATGCATAGTCAGTAATATAAGCAAGAGTGAATATCAAATCAACATGGGAATCATCATCAAGATAACATATGTATTTCTCCCCCCTGAAATCATACATCACTGATAATGAGGACCTGATAATCATCTTCTACTCCTCATGAGGTCATGTACCTCACATCACTTCTGCAATCAATGTGAGTGAACAATGTACTATAGTAGAGACCATGTTCTTTTACTCTGAATCTGAAGAAGAGGAACTATCTGCCTCATTTCTACAAGAATTTATCTCTTTAAACATGTATAATTTGTCTAGATTTCTATATCCTCTTGCTATGACCTTTCTAGTTTCTTCATCTATGAACTTGAATTTGGTTGATGTAAACACAATTAAATTTCCTTTATCTTCCATTTGACCTACACTTAGAATATTTTGTTTTAGCCCTTGAACTAATAAAGTATCATTTTCTCTTCTATGTTTATTAATTCCAGCTCTACCTTTTCCCAGAACTTTTGATGGAGCATTATTTCCAAGATTAACCTTACCATCTTGGTTTTTCCTAAGAGACTCCATCTTAATCTTACCTCCAGTCATGTGATGAGAGCATATGTTGTCTATTTACAGTTCACCTCCATATTCAAACGAGCAGAGAGAAAGACCACACCTTATATTTTCTTCTTCTTTCTGCTTATTATGAGAAATGTTGGAGGATTCATCATTTTCAGGTCTATCAATATTCTTATTTGATTGCTTCCCATGTTGTCTATGGAGATTCATTGATTTGTTCCTGCATTCTTTTTCTACATTCCCAAACTTGTTAGAAGCCTAACATCTTATATGAACAGAAAAGATAGTAGAGGAATCATAATATTTATGTTTCATATTTCTTCTATTGCAATCAATAGTTTTGCGACCAAATATCCTTGAATAAAACTAAGTACCTAGGAGATGATGTGCTTCTTGTGAGATGACTCCTTGCTTGAAATAATCTGCTTCTACAATTGGCTGCAACATGTCCATAATTATGACATATAAATAATTCAACACTATTGATCAAAGGAGAGAATCGATTAACACTTCTATAGTTAGGAGTATATGATTTCTTTTGAAGATTCACTTTCCTTGTTTGTTGATCAAGTTGACTTCTTATCTCTATATTGAGCACTTTGGGTTTTTCATTGTCACCCTTTATAATCCTTGGACTAGCTTGTGAACTAGATTCTCCTTTAATAGTTTCATGAAAACCAAGACTAGATTTAATGGAAGGATACCTTTGACTACTAAGAATGTTCTCCAAAATCTTAGTACTATCTGGAAATCTCAATTGTTTATTCTTTTATTTTAATTTACCTTTCAGAATGTTTACCTCAACCTCTATTATTTGGTATTACTTTTCCTTTTCAAGATATTTCTTTCTCATTCCTTATTCAACCTTTCTTCCTTCTTCCATTTGCTCCTTTAAGATGATAATTTCCTCCTTCAAACTATTCTCTTGTTCTTATAATGCTTGAAGTAGTTCTTCATTTTGCTTGTTTTATTTTCAAGATCTGCTTTTAGAGAGACAATCCCTGCTTCAAGTGTTGGGTGTGGAGATTGATTATCTTATTTATTCAGAGGTATCGTCACATTGGACCCCTATTCACAATGGGGTGGAAACGTCACACGTTTGATTGCCAGTGGGGGGGTCCAGGGGGAGTGACTATGATTTTTATGAGCCCTCCCTGCCATCAAAGCTGCAAATAGATTTAAAATTGTCTTGTAAAATATTGTAATTTTGTAGCCAATCTAACTCGTTCATTAGGCAGATGATCTGATGGTAGAAGTTATGTTTAATTTATGGTCTTTTTTCCCTAGAAGAAAACCCCTCGCTATATATGATGGAATTTTATTGCGACTATAGATATGTGTATTCTAAGTGAGAAAGAGAGAGGAGATTGTGTGAGAGCGAAGAGGAAATTACAGCGAATTTGTTGTAGGTTGTATCTATTCATTTTGTTGGATAATATAAAGTAAGGACTTGTTGTTTCTCTGTCAATGTAGCCCAAATTGGGTGAACAACATATATTTGTGTCTCCCTTGTTTTATTTCTTTTTCTGTGTTTATGTTTCTACAATATTTTATGTGTTCCATTTCTCTTTAATATATAATTTTCTAACATCAAGGCCTTCACAATATTGTTTATATTCTACTACACCATTTACTGATTTATTATGATCATTGTTATCATATGTCTGTAACTTATATTTATAATTAAAAATATTTCTCAAAGAAAGATCAAGTTCTATTCTAAGATTAAAAATTTCTTCTAACTTGTCTTCTTCTGAATTAGTAACTCCATCTTACATAACAAACATTGTTTTATCATCATGTTCATTTTTTGACATATTGTTAGGAATGAGATTACCCAATAGTTCTCCTGATGAACAAAATTTTCTTCATGGATTGCATGTATCTTATCCCATACTTCCTTTGTAGTTGCATAATGTATAACCCTAATTAATGTCGAATCAAGTATGCTATTAATGATGTCACTTAATGCCTTACTGTTCTTTTTCACTTATTTGTCTGATGGAGGAATTTTGGTGAAGCCATTGCATACAAAATACCAAACATCAAGGTTCATTACATTAGACTTCATCTTTACTTTCCATTGTGGATAAGTATCATTTCTTAGCATAGGTACACCTTCATTGTCCATCGTTTTTGAATTTCCTTGTTCTTATGCTTCTAAGGCCATCATTTTTAAATCCATTTTCTCTTTCCAATGCTTACTTTCACTTTTACCCATGAGTGCAAGTTCAGTTTATTCACTGTCATCTTCACCATCATCATTATTACATAGACAAGGAAATGGAACACAATTAGAAAAACAACCCATACATGAAAATTCTTTATCGTCTTCTTCATTCTTGATCAATAAAAAGTGGGGAGCTCCCAAAACTGAGTATTTGCTGACATCTATAACCGTCACTGCCTCTGATATATAGTTTTATGACTCCTTCCTTTAAGCTACCTTCTTCTTTCCCATCATCCTTGATCCACTCCAAGTGGTTAAGCTTCAACTAAAGTGACTTGCTTTTATTCCAATTATTGGGAAAAACACTGAGAGAGGGGGGTGAATCAATATTTTAAAACTCACTTAAACCTTTCAATTTACTATTCAGATTTCTATATGCTATTGTCATTAAGTAAAAGAATGTATGTACGTGACTATGATGAAGGAAAACCACATATGTCCATTTAACTAACTTTTCATATATTTCATCATTTGTTCTACTTTAACCAGTGGATCATTACTTCATTATCCTTTAATTAAATAGTAACCATGAGAAGTAAGAACATAATAAACCATCACACATAAGCTACACAACCACACATGAGGACACCAAGATTTTTAGGTGGAAACCCAATATGGGAGAAAACCATTGCTTTTGTCGTCTCTGTATTCATCTTCTATTATAAAGGAAAACATATTAAAATCTTTTAATGTTGCAGAAACATACTATTACATAGGCACCAACCTACAGAAGGTGACAACCTTCTCTTGTTCTCCAACACCCAGTGTAAGGGAGCTCCAACCTGCTAATCTCATTTACTGATACCCATCGAAAGGGAGCTCCAACCCCTTGATCATATTTTCCAGCTACTATTGGAAGTAAGCTTCAACTTCCTCGCTGAAGGCTCCAACCCTTAGCACCTACGTGGAACATGTTTCATAATATTTGATACTAGATCCACTTAGCTCACAACATCAAATCGGAACCATTTGTTGGCTTTTTGGGGCCTGACCCATGTTCAGAATTAATTATCCAAACAAATCCCGGTACCACTGGCCCTTTCGGCAACAATATGCGAAGCGCAAACTAAGGTATCACCTGAAGTAGTATGGGAGGGTGCTAGAACCAGGTTTCCACACCCTGGAGATGTCTGATGAGTTTGACTAGTCCTTTGTCTGTTCCTGCGTGCAAGTGGCTTCATGCACCTTCCATGCCTCGCAGCCTGATACCCTGCCCTTGTGCAGCCCTAACTAGGAGTTGTGTTGTGCTCTGCGCTATTACCCAAGATCTTATTTATCCTTCAATGTTAGTTAAGCACCTTCGCCTACCTAAATGTCTTAAGTTATATTTAAAATACAAAACATTCATACAGGTGTGTATAGTTAATAAACAGTATATTTACAAATTATATCAATCATGCATTAACCCAAGAACAGATACACACAATTATAGCAAAACTTCTCTTTATTGATTCTCCAATGGTTACAGACTCACCCTGCCCTGCACACTCAGCTGCAGACTACTAGGCCTCTGTGCACTTAGCTGCAGAGCCTTCTCCTACTCTATAACCCACAGACACAATTTACACTTTGACTCAATCACTTAAACTTCCTTGTTCCTTCATTATTATTTAGTTGTCTTTTACACTTAGAGCCTCGCTCTATTTATACAATCCCATGGTCTGCGGACCATGGGTAGGTCTATCCAGCAAACATTACATTACAAAACTAGGGCAGACAACCCTATGACTCTAACATACTTTAGTCCCCCGCGCCCGTAATTTGCGGAGCTTTACAACAAGATTTGGTTAAAACTTGGGCTTTAAACCCCAAAACATGCCTTGGGAGGATTCCATGCCCAACAGGACCCACGTATACTTTCCTAAACTCCACCTTTATCTTGGTTTAGTCTCTAAACTGATATTACTTTGTCTATCTCTTCTATAGCATATGCGTAACCATCATGTTGACATCTTTATCAAGTGATGACATCTTTATCAAGTAGGTTTCCATAAAGGAAAACACATTAGTCATAATGCCAACAAAATTTAGAATCCCCCCCACATAAGAATGTTCTTTGAAGGTTTTTAATGCATTTGAGAACCCCTTTGGGGGCCTCTAGGATGGAGAAAATTTAGGTAGGCATGGATTGGAGGACAAATTTGAGGAGAATAAGGAAAATGGAAATATTAAGAGATATGAATGTCTGACAACTAACTGAGCATGAGGTTGATATTGTCTAGAATATCATGCCATAAAGAGTGGTAGATGATTGATTCGATGAGAGGAGCACTGAGGTACTTTGAGGGAAAAGAAGCTAAGGACAATCCCAGAATGCACTTCATGTTTTGTTGGATGATAAGAGGGGTTTTGAAGAAGATTTGATACTTTTCTAGGTTAATGGAGGTTCCTAATGATTCAGAGAAAATATCAAGGATGGCTTTGACTTCCCTAGCTTCTTTGACCGAAGGGTGGTTCATGAGGAGGGTGTCATCCACAAATGTTTAGTGGGAGAAGGTGAATTTGTCATGGATGATGAGGCCATTTAGGGAGCCCTTTTTTAGAGAATCTTTCATGTATTTTCCTATGCCTTCTGCCATGAGGATAAAGAGGAACTGAGAGAGAGGACCTCCCTGTCTTATTCCTCTAGAGAGTATGAAAATGCCAGAGGGAGAGCCATTAACAAGGATGGATAAAAACATGGTGGAGACAAAGTGACATAACACATTGGGTCCAATGGATACTAAAGCCAAATGTAAGAATAATTATTTCAATGTAGTCCCAATTGATTTTTTCAAAGGCTTTAGACATGTCGAGTTTGATGAGAATATGTATATTTTTGAGAGGCTTCAGAGAGTGGATTGTTTAATCAGCTAAAATGATGTCATCTAAGATTCATCTTCCTTCTACATAACCAGATTACTCTAGGGAAATGAGGAGAAGGAGCATAGGTTTCAAGTGATTGGAAATCAATTTTGTGATTATTTTGTAAATAATGTTGCATGGTGCTATGGGACAATATTTACTTGGAGAAGCTACACTTTCCTTCTTGGGGATTAAGGATAAAAAGTTGGTGTTGAAGGTGGAAAGTATGCATTTGTTGGCCCTTGAATGTTCTATGATCTCTAAAACTTCCTTGTGGAGAAAATGTCAGTATTGCTTCAAGAAAGTAATTATTAACTCATCAAGCCCCAAGGCTTTACCTTTTCCCATTTGGTGCAAAGCTTCGTTGACCTCTAGTTTACTGATTGGTTTGATGAGGGTAGTCTTACGCTCTTTAGTGACTAGTTTAGGAATGTTGGTTGTGATCTGATTGATAGCTTCTTTGTGGTATGGTTAATAGTATTTTAGGAGATCTAATAAGTAGTTGACTAGCTTCTTTTCGGTTTCCTCCTATTTCTCTAGAGTATCACTTGACACATTGCAGAGGCAAGTTATGTAGTTATTAGAGCAATGTTGAATGGTATATCTATGGAAGAAGAATGTGTTTTGTTGTCCCTCCTTTAGCCATCTAACTCTTGATTTTTATTTCTTGTAAATATCCTCTTGTTTATAGTGTTCCTTTAGTTTCTTAGTCAGATCTTCTTCTTTGTATTTTGTTTCCTTTGAGTGACCATTATTGATGATGTATTGTTAGAGGGTGTAAATTTCCTTTTCCAAACTATGGTTTCCATGGAAGATGTTTCCAATCCTTATTCATTCAATTGTTTGAGGAGAATATTAATTTGTTTGAGCTTTTGTTTAAATGCATGCATTTATGAACCCTTTAGGTAATCCAAGCCATTCCTATAACCCTCCTCCAAAATTTACCCACTTTCATCGATTTTCCCATGGCAAAAATGAGTTGAAGGTCAATATGATAAGACTCAACTTGCTATATGACCTTAAGGAAATGGAGTCGACAAATTAAGAATATACTAACCTCCCTTAGGTGCTACAGGACCTCCAGGGGCTACCCAACCCCTACAGGTGTCCAATCCCTAAGTTAACTCTCTTTTTCACTGACCTAGAGCCTCAATCGCTCCCTTGTCAAGGCCTCCATGTGACTGTAACCCTTCATTCACTCCGATAGGCCTGCTTCCCAATGAATGTGAACTTTTCTAGTGACTTCTATGCTAGTGACCTTGAATTTTGAGCCACTTCTTCAGGGCTAAGACTCGGGACCCTACCCAAAACTCAATGATATTTCCAGAAATGATGAATAACATAGAAATAAAGCTTCCAAACCAAAACTTGAAAAGGGACTTGACTTGACCCCTCCCAACTAGGATTGGCATTCCGTCAAACACATGATGAACATGTAACCTACAAGTCATTAATGCATATTTGAACATAGGGATCTAACACTTATCTGAGGTTTAACAAGAAGAACTAATGCCCTCTCACAATAGCTATATTAACACCAATTAGGTCATGCACTCATTAACCAAACATTCATTAACTAAAATATGATAAGAACCATACTTAAATCTATCATATAACCATGCTTATAACTAGCATATAACTAGATAGATAACAATGATAGAACAACCATTAAATCCACATAGTAAAAAGTATAATTACTCATCAAATACAAGAGAAACGTAGATTTTATTAACCATATGCAAAAGCCAACCAAGTGAGGGACTTCCACATACCATCCGACCATAGATTGATTTGAACCAAATCTTTCTTTTAGCTAATCAACCTCGTGCCATATTCCAAGCATGAATGCGGGATCTCATGGGATAAACCAATCCATAAACAGTTAAGGGAACCTAGAGGTTAAACTACCTCCACCCTCACTGTACCGTGATCTCACCTAAACTAGTTCCAAGATCACAAAGCCAAACCGAGCTTGGATGCCTTAGAATTCCTTCACCATCCCTTGAGGAATTTTCTATCTCCACCCACCTGTTGAGTGCTTCCTAGAGAAAACCATCTCCACCCTCAACCCTTGGGATTTTATTAATACCACCTCACTCGATACAAAACCTTTTGGCAATCGAAAGCTCAACCAGGAAAGAATCCCATCTCACCATGGCTATCTGGAAATGGAAAGGCAAGGATGAAACCACTATCAAACTAGGAAAAACACATGCCAATGACAACAAATGAACCAAATACACACATGCATATACCATGCATGCAAAAACCAGCCAGGAGATCACACATGCAACATGTTACTTGCAATTATTCCCATTGAAGTTGCTTGATCAAACCTTTCCTTGCTTGAACCTTGCTTTCATTTACCTTCCCTGTCCTTCCTTTGCTTTCCCTAGCTTTCAATTCCATTCATTTCCTTTGCTTTGCTTTCTTTCTTGCTTTCTCCTCTTGGTCCTCTTCTCCTCTCTGAAACCAATTCTGAACTGAACTAACAAAATGCTAACCAACAAAAGTTGTGAATTGATCCTCCAAATATTATTTATTATTGATACCTCTAATTTCCTAATTTTCCTTTAATTTCCTCCTCACATGCAACCTATGACCTTTCACTTCCATTTTCTCCTATTTTCATTTATTTTCATAATAAATGTGAATTAATGCCTCTTTGCCTTTCCCAATTTCCCCTCATCCATAATACACAACAAGTTATGCCCACTAGTATATTTTTCCAAACATTCATCTTGGAATGCGTGTTCCAAGACCTTGCTCTTATTTTTCCTTCATTAAATTTATTAAATGAACTTTTGACCCAGGGTTGTTACAAACCCCTCCCCCTTAGGGGAACACCGTCCTCGGTGTTCTATGACACCTACAACCAGAAAAACTATTGAAAGGAAAAACATATTACCTATGGATCTCTATAACTTAGCTTGTTACAGTATTTACAATGAACAACCTACTCAAAAGAAAAAACATCATGAAAATCATGACAACATGACAACCATACTACTTATTGGAGCTTTATAACACAACTCATTACAATATTTATAATTAAAACCATAGATAAATATGTTCAAATACAAAAAATCATTTTCCTCCACCGACAAACAATAAAGGATATATAACCCACATTTGTTCATCCATATCCCATGTAGCTTCATCAGGCCCAAAGTCCTTCCATTGTAATTTAACATGCTAGATTGATCGGCTCTGAAGCATGAGTTATTTCCACTACAATATGCATCGAGGTTCCAGCTGAAATTATCCTTCTGGCTTCACCTTCAATATAGACGAATCATTCACATGATCAACATATTTCACATATATTTTAAGCAATGAAACATGGAAAACATCATGGAATTTCATTGTCAGAGGCAATGCAAGTCTGTAGGCCATTATTCTAATACTCTTAAGGATCTCAAAAGGTCGTAATACTAAGGTGCCAAATTGGCACATGAACCAATCCTCAAGGAGCTCTTCTTGGGCTTGATGCACAAATACACATGCTGCCCAACCTGAAACTCATTATATGCCCTATGATGGTCTACAAAAATCTTCTTCCTATCTTGTGTTTCCTTTAGATTCTTCTTTATAACCTGCATTTCCTATTCCATTTCTACCAACATGTTCAGTCCAATAAGTACTCTGTTCACTGGATCACTCCAGTTGATGGGAGTGTTACAACTCCACCCATAGAGTGCCTCAAATGGACTCATCCTCAATGAATCTGATACCCATTGTTGTAAGCAAACTCTACCAAGTGGAAGATACTCCTCCCACCTCCTTTGTTGATGCATGACACACATCCTTAGCATATCCTCCATAATCTTGTTGACCCTCTCTGTCTATCCATATTTTTGTAGATGATAAGTTGTACTAAAGGCCAACTCTGTCCCCAAAACTGCAAAAAACTCCTTCCAAAACCTGGAAGTGAACTTAGCATCTCTATTTTGAAAAAATATTCTTCAGAACACCATGTAATATCACCATCTCCTTGATGAAGACATGTTCCACCTCACTAGATGAATAAGTAGTCTTCACTGAAATGAAGTGAGCTACCTTACTCAATCTATCGACCACATCCATGATGGAATCATGTTATCTAGATGTCCTTAGAAGAGCTGTAATGAAATCCATGGAAATGACCTCCCATTTCCATTCTGGAATTGGAATAGGCTTAAGCAACTCACCTAGATGCTTACACTTTGCTTTCACCTATTGACAGTCCAAACATCTAGCCATAAACTCTGCCACTTCCTTCTTCGGATTTGGAAAATAGTATAACTTATTCACTACTATCAACATCTTTTGATATCCTGTGTGACCTAAATATGGCTTTACATGAAACTCCCTCAAGATAAGCTTCTTGAGCCCACTATCATTCGACACATAGATCCTATCTCTAGATCTCACCAAACCATCTACTATGAGATGATTTTTTTTCATCTTGATCACTTGTACCCTTCTGTAACCTGAGCCTAAGCTCCATGTACATATCATCTTGTTGTCCTTATTGTAAGATCTGATCCTATAAGTATGTCCCATATGAGCTCATAATTTCTATATGATTTATCTGCACTCTCCTACCAAGAGCATCTACAACCTTGTTTTCCTTCCCCTTAATGTAAATGTGTTCAAATTCAAACTCATTAATTGTGGCCAACCATCTAGACTTCCTGACATTCATATTTGGTTGGTGAAACAGATATCTTAATCCACTGTGATCACTCATTAATACAAACCTCCTGCTAAGAAGATAATGCCTCCACATCTTCAAAGCATGAATAATAGCTTCCAACTCAAGAGCATGAGTCGCATAGTTATTCTCATGCTCATTCAATTTCCTAGACTCATAGCACACCACATGTCCATCCTGCATCAAGACTCCACCAATTCCTCCCTTGTAGGCATCTATGCACACCGCAAACTCTTTATTTAGATTTGCAATCTTTAGAACTTGAGCATTTCTCAACAACTGCTCAAAACTGACTGCACATTCCTTTGTCCATTCAAAATTATTACCTTTTCTATGCAATGATGTAATATGATATGCAATGTGTGAGAAGTTCCTGATGAACCTCCTGTAGTAACCTTCCAACCCCACAAATGATCTTACCTCATCCACATTTCTAGGGGATTCCCATTCCATGATAACTCTTATCGTTTCTGGATCTACTGCTATGCCTTCCTTGGAAACAAAATGTCCCAAGTAATTTACTTATGTTTGAAAGAAGTTTCATTTACTAATCTTGGTATATAAATGATTCTCTCTTAGCAATCTCAACACTGCTGCTTCCTCATTCTTAGAAAATATCAATATATCATCAATGAATACAATAACAAACTTGTACAGATAAAGACACAATACACTATTGATCAAGCACATAAAATTAGGTGGGGCATTAGTCAAACAAAAAGGAACCATGACAAAATCATAAAACGCATACCTAGTCCTGAAAGAAGTCTTGTATATTTCCTCTTCCTTGATGGGTCCTTGATGGTATCCAGATCTCAATTCAATCTTCGAGAACACCACTACTCCCTTGAGCTAGTCAAAGTAGTCATCAATCCTTGACAATGGGTACATGTTCTTGATCATCCCCTTGTTCAACTGCCTATAATCAATGCACAACCTGAGAGTACCATCCTTCTTATTTAGGAAAAACACTGGTGCACCCCAATGTGATACACTTGGCCTAATGTATCCCTTATCAATCATTTCCTTCAACTGAAACTTCAATTCCACTAACTCTAGTGTGCTCATCCTATAAGGTACCTATGATGTTGTTGTCGCTTGTGGTACCAACTCAATAGAAAATTATACTTCCCTATGAGGAGGAAACTCTGGAATCTCTGTTGGAAACACATCCTGAAACTGTTGAAATAAAAGGTACCTCTTGAAGAGTTTTACACCCTCAACATCCTTACCCTTGTCACTGGAAATATGAACTGCAAACATGACACACCCTTTTTTGCAATTGTGCTTAGCCTACATAGAAATCACCATCCTCAATAATGTAGGCTTCTTCTTTCCCTGCAAGGTTATATTTTCCCCATTATCATCCATGCACTCAATAGCCTTGTCATAACAATCTAATTTGGTTTCGTGGAGGAACAACCAATCCATACCCAAAAGCATAATATATGATCCCAATGGTAGTACATTCATATGTGTTTCTCTAGGCTTATCATTCACCTCGAATGCACAAGATCTTACCCAATGATGAACTCTCTTCTTAGTATATTTATCCCACTACACCAATCAAGAATTTGAATGCACTTATTTTCTCAAGCCACACTTATCCATCAAGTCAAGATTAGCATAACTATAATTAGATCCAGGATCAATCAAAATAGAAACAACTCGACCACAAAGCTTACCTTCCATCTCAATAATGGATGTCTAGTGATCTTACTTCTTATTGTCCACATATGCATAAACCTAAGGAATATTATGACCCACATCCCCAACTATTTGTGCCTCCTGAGCACTATAGATATGAGGCTTGCCACCCTGGTACATTGGAAAATCCTTCTTGCAATGATATTTTCCACATATTCATCATTGTAATGGTCCCCTACCATCACCTATGTTCTGCTACTCTCCAAGTTGTGACCCATGTCCCTTCTCAACTACATTAAACATCTTGTAAGGAGTAACATTTTATTTCTAACCTGCATCTTGAGGTATTCCCCACATTGATGGCCACTTCCCTTTAACCTTCTAATTTCCATGCAAATCACGCTTGGTATCAGATTTGTGCTTTGATTTATCATAACAATTCTTCAACTTCTGAACGGCCTCCTCCAATGATATAGGCTAATCGAAATCAATCGGGTCTCTATATGCTTCTAGCAAGCCACTAATGAATCTTTGAATCTTACCCTTCTCATTCTTGAGGTAAGGTACATACCTCAATAGCTCCAGAGAATTTCTAGTATACTCATCATCTATCATAGAACCCATCTGAAACTCATAATTTTTCTTAGCTTTGTCATCATAATATCTCTTAGATAGGTACTTCTTCTTGAAGAGTCTCTCAAACTCATCCCAAAGCAACTCTTCTTCTTGAATTCCCATGACGTTATTCACGTCTTCCAACCAAATGTCTGCTTTTCCTTTAAGACAGAAGGTGGCCATCTTGGCTTTCATGTTCTATGAATAATTATGAAATCTAAAGAATTTCTTCATCCCAAGAAACCATGTCTCTGCATGTTCTAATCTCTTCATCTCTCCATCAAATGTAGGGGGCTTGACTTTCTTGAACTCCTCAAGAAGGTAATCACTCCTCCTATAAGGATGATGACGGTGGTGATGATAATAGTGTATCCTAAATGAGGAACTAAAATTATTCCCATACATACCAGTCCTCCTGTCAGGTGTATCCAATGATCTATCGCCTCTGATTGTATCCCCTTTATCCAACCTCTATCCAGATCGAGACCTGCTACCATAGACTCCATTAGTTTTCTCTTCCTTCTCTTGATTGATCCTCAAATATCACTGTCTATGCAATTCCGACAAGCTCTAAATAATCATTGCATTGACTTCTACCTATTTTTTTTTCCTAATCCCTTACAAGTCTTTTCTAAGCCTCAACTAACCTATAATTTTCTACTTTGAAACTCCTTATCTCTACTCTCAAAATATTGAATGTATCTTCTATACTAGGAGAATACTCACCTCCTTAATTCCCAATTGATCTCTAGGGAGAGTCACGAGAACTGTAGTCTATCATTTTGGTTGTAATCTTTGATTCTCTTATTCCTGCATGTAGGCCATCTCAGATAAACCATAACCTTGACAACATCATATTTTACCCAAAGAGAGTGCAACCCGCTCTGATGTAACCCTATAACCCTCCTCCCACATTTATCCACTTTCATCGGTTTTCCTGGGGTAAACATGAGATGAGAGTCACTATGATAAGACTCAACCTCCTATATCACCTTAAGGAAATGGATTCGATAACTTCAGATTTTACTAACCTCCCTCGTGTGCTACAAGACCTCCAGAGGCTATCCAACCCCTCCAGGTGTCCAATCCTCAGGTTAACTCTATTTGTCACTAACTTAGAGCCTTAGTCGCTTGCTTGTCAAGGCCTCCATGTGACTATAACCCTCCAGTCACTCCCATCGGGTTACTTCTTAGTGACTGTGGAATTTTCCAGTCAGTTTTATGCCAACAAACCTAAATTATGAGCCACCTTTTCAGGGCCAGGACTCTAGCCCCTTCCTAGAACTCAATGAGACTTCCAGGAATGATGAATAACATAAAAACAAAGCTTCAAAACCATAACTTGAACAAGGACTTGACCTGACCAATCCCAACCAACATTGGAATTTTGTCAAACACATGATGAACATGCAACCTACACGTCATGAATGCATACCTGAACATAGGGATCTAAAACTTATTTGAGGTTTAACAAGAAGGGATAATTCCCTCTCACAATAGCTATCATAACACCAATTAGGTCATGCATTCATTAACCATACATTTATTAATTAAAATGTTATAAGGACCATACTTAAATATGTCATATAAACATGCTTATAACAAACATATAACTAGATAGATAATAATGATAAAATATACATTAAAGCCACAAAGTAATAAGTATAATTACTCATCAAAGATAAGAGAAACTTAGATTCCAACCAAATAAGGGACTTCCATATACCACCCAACCATATATTAAGCTTAACCAAATCTTTCTTTCAGTCAATCATCCCTGTTCCATATTCCAAGCATGAATGTGGGATCTCATGGGATAAACCAGTCCATAACAAACCAAGGGAATCCAGAGGTTAAACCACCTCCACCCTCATTGTACCATGATCTCAACTAAACCGGTTCCAAGATCACAAAATCAAATCGAGCATGGATGCCTTAGTATTCCTTCATCATCCCTTGAGGAATTTTCCTGTCTCCACCCACCCCTTGAGGGCTTCCTGAATAAAACCATATCCACCCGCAACCCTTGGGAGTTTCTTGACACCACCTCACTCAGATCCAAAACCTTCCGACAATCCAAATCTCAACCAAGAAATAATCCCATCTCACCATGGCTATCCAAAAATGGCAAGGCAAGGCTAAAACCACTGTTGAACCAGGAAAAGCCCATACCAATGACAGCAAATGAACCAAATACACACATTCATATACTATGCATGCCAAAACCAACTAGGAAATCATATGTGCAACCTATTACCTACAGGTATTTTCATTGAAGATGCTTGATCAAACCTTTCCTTGCTTGAACCTTGCTTTCATTTTCCTTCCTTATCCTTCCTTTTCTTTCATTAGATTTCCTTTCCTCTCCTTTCCTTTGCGTGCTTAATTCCTTTCTCCTCTTGGTGCTCTTCACCTCTCTGAAACCAATTCTGAACTGAACTGACAAAAGGCTAACCAACAAAAGTTGTGAACTGATCCTATGAATCCTTTTTATTATTGATGCCTCTAATTTCTTCATTTTCCTTCAATTTCCTCCTCACGTGCAACTTGTGACCTTTCACTCCCTTTTCTCTTACTTTCCTTTATTTTCATAAATAAATGTCAATTAATGCCTCTTTTACTTTTCCAATGCCTTTGCTCATACTTCAAAATCTGAAAGAGTCAAAGATATTCCATATCTGAAGCATGTTGTAGAATATATCATATTTGATGTTGTTGGAGTAGAGATCATTTGGAGAGCTTTTTGTACATTGTTGGAATATATGTTGGTGATCCTCTCACACTTGTTTTGTAGGAGTTGTTGATGTTAGAGAATCTAGGGAAAAGTAGTGTTGTGATGAGTCTCTGAGACTTGATAACAATTTATGAAGTATTTTTACTTTTGCTTAGTTAGCTTATACTTCTTCTTCTTATTATTAGTGTATATTTGTTTGCTTCATCAAACTGCTACCAAAACAAAATAACAAGAACACAAATTTGGCTCTCTGTCAGGGAAAAACCTTTTCCACTCTTAAGAGGGAAAACCTTTGTAAGTTTTCTCTTATTGAAGCTTATTATTTGAACAACTGCCAAACCCTAGACCCTTGAATAGGATGTCCTCCAAGCATAAGTCAAATCCTTCCTCTTTCTAGGTTGTCACTTCCGGCACATATTCCATCTCTTCTTCTAGCACTTTGTCTTCAAGTACTTTTATATTCTAGGTTAGTAAACCCTAGAATATTAGGGCTCCTCTTCTTCGCTATAAGGAGGTCCTTCTTTGCTTATCTTGAAGACGTTGTAGACCTTTCTCTACATCCAAATGATACCCTGAAAAGTGTTCCCTTTAGACTACTTTCAATCTGTAACAACTTGCCTCTGAAATCCTCGCACGTGTGGACAACAAGAACCCTAGAACAATCCTTCTATTCTCATTGGCTCTTCCTCCTCTTCTTGTTGATAACAAAGGCCTTGTAGGCCTAATTTGTACCTGAAAATTGTGAGATATAATGACCTGCACATTATTGTAGTTGTAGCCGTAGGAAACCCTTACTTCTTTGCACATGTGACTATGTGTATGCCCTAAAGACAATCTTTTCTTCTTCGATGTTTCACCTTCTTTCTTCACTGCGCTTGTAGCCCTCTTTCTCGCCTTTTCTTCTTCTTACTTTGTCATCCTTTCTTGCGGATTTTAGAGATATGATTATGTGTCCAAATGAGGAGTGGACAGCCTTTATTTATAGAGGTATGTCTCTCCTCCTTGAAGCCGAAGTGATTGTCCCTAAAGTTGACTTGCAGTTGCATTATATTTCAATATTTATTCATCATTTTTTATGCTTGTAGGCTTTGTTGGTGCCAGGAGAGGATTTGACCATGCTTGGAGTTATTTCCTTGGCCTTGTATGATGACTTACATGATGTAGCATGCCCTGAAATGGTCTTTTCATAATTACATTTTGATTTTGACTCTCTAGAAGCACTTCAAAATGTTCTTAACCTATTTTCAATGAGCAAGAAACTCATTGACAAATAATACAAAAATGATTTCTTTTTTCATGAATAAGTACAAATATCAAAATTACATTTATGAAGACCGGACCTAGTTACATTTTCTCCAACACTCCCTCTTAACTAGGGAGGTATTCATAAATTATTACAAGGTGTTTGGAAATTTTCAACCTTGAAGAATTCACATAAGAGAAACCGAATTAGAAATCCATTTGTTATAACATCATATTCATCAGAATTTTCATAGTGCAAGGCCTTGACTAACAGATCCATCTCTTTACAAGACCATGACCCACAATGCTGGTGAGACCAATGATTTATAAACACCTTCATCATTATCTCTTAAGGTACATACCTGCTCGGGTGTTCTCGAGTATGACCTAGGACTATTCTTATCTTGGGTTCCCATACCTCAAAGAATATTGGTCCTCTTGCCTACTCTTTTCTTGGATTCCCTACACATTCTCAAAGAGTATTGAATGCCAGATGATTACCTAACCCTCCCATTCTTTCTTCCCAAATGAAGACAAGAATTTTGTGTCTATCTTGTGTCTACATTTCCATTCATGGCCTTCATCTAAACTTATGGTTGTTAGTCCTGCATGACTGTTATGAAGTATTTGGTATCTACAGATAAATACTAATTCCCTAGATAAGTAGCCATATGTATAACAACAGTTTAAATCACTTTAACCTTTTTCTATAAACAATAGATAAGACAAAGAGAGAGGACCTACTTGTACTTTCGCTTTCCTCTCATCTCCTTTGTATCGATCCTGTCGCTCCTTCCCATACTTAACATGCTTGAGAAGTACCTATAAACATCAACAGAAGACAAAGAACCAATCAAAGCAAAATATCTATTGATTACAAGTAAATGGAATCAGATACATTCACACATATAAGCATCATATATCAAGATAAGCATATGGAAAAAGGTGTAAATACTTTATTGAATAGAAGGATAAATTACAACCATGAAGCCTGATTCGAAGTCACTCCTCCAGCTTTGGTTCCATCCACATCACATCATAAGCAAGGCATTCTGGCAACATAACGACACTTACAATAGTCTCAATTCTCAAGCTAACATTATCTCCTTACAATTCATCAAAGTCCAGCCCCTTGATCACTTAGATGAGTGTTCAATTTATAGGAAGATGGAGGAGGTTTTGTCATCAATGAGGGTATTGAATGGCCTTCCATTCTTAGAATTAGTTCCATGGAGGAAGGGATGAGAGGATAGGAGATATCTTAACTCATTCCTCATCCATTTTCGAGCTCATAGGAGATGATAAGTGTGGGAATCTTCTAGAAGGCTCTAGAAGATAAGAATATTCCCCAAACCCTATGTGAATTTCACTCAAACTCACCCAGCGCGGGTCAAAGAGGGCCTAAGTGCTCTGCAGAGAACCCTGGAATGGACTTGACTTCTCTACAGGGCACCCTTGCATGGGCCTACCTACGCTGGTCCCTCTAGAGGTCATTTTAGGATGTCTTCAGGCCATGAAACTGTCTGGGAAGGAGGAATTCAAAAGGTTGACTTATTTAGGGCATGTAGCAACCGAAATTAGGGTTTGATGAGCCCTAAAACACTGATCTAGATGATGGGAGTGATGTGCCAAAACGGATCTGTAATAATGACCCATGACATGGAAAACACAATAGTCACTCCTTTGTAATATGGGGTGATTCAAAACTCCCTCTTGATCAGGGACTTGTTAGAGCTCCCTGATCAAGGGCTCATGTCCCAAGTGTCGTAAAATGCTCAAAAATGAAAAGTGCTTAGAATTGGCTCAAATCTAAACGAATGGATAGAGCTCGTCCTCCTAATTCCGGCGCCGCAAACGGTTCAAAAAATGGTCATCATATGAGAAAGTTATGACAAAAACAAAATCGCCCAATAATCCTTAATTTTTGAATTTTCAAAAAAATTAAAAAAAGAATATTCCAAAGAATATTCCTTTTGGGCAAACCAATCAGCAGCTGCCATGTGGCAAGCTCAGAAGCCGCCACATGGCCCAAGGTCACGTCAGCAAGGGTATGTTCGTTTCTTTTAAAAAACTGATCGGATTGTGGTTTGAACACACGACCTGTGTTCTATAACTTCCTCGCCTTACCATTAGGCCCTTGAGGCGCTTCGTGCTATATTGGCGGAGAAAAGTGTTTAAAAATTTTAAATTTGCATTTGGCGGGAAATGAAAGGGGACCAACCCCTAAGGGCCAGCCCCCATAGCATATGACCACCGCCTAGAACCATGGGCTCCGCTCAAACCGCCCGAATTTTTTGGTCACACGCACATTAATTACAAGCAGTTAGACTGGCGGATTTTTGGCGGAGTGCCAAATTTGGGCGGTCTCGCCATAATTGGCGGAGCTAACTGGCTGTAACTAAAGTTAGCTGGAGTTTTTTTAGGGGCAGCTGGCAGTTGGGAGTAAATGGCCATAACTTTGGCTAGGAAAGGCGGTTTTGGACGATTTTTTTATTTTTATTTTTATTTTGGGTATTTTCGACGTTCTGAAGCCATTGGCACAAGTCTTACAGCCATCTGAGGTCATTTGCAGAGTTTTTGGAGCCGTGGAAGTTCTAGGAGCCACCAAGGCCTAGTATTGTGAGAACTGTATCAGGTTGCAGATATCCATTGGAGGTGAACCAACAGTTAATCATGAAGGATTCAAGTGTTCTGAATCCGTTTTTACAGTCTATTCCACCTGTAGAGACTTCTATTCAGATGTATATTCATTTTGAGCATTTAATTAAAACGAGGACAAGCCCATTTGGGAGCCTTGGACCCAGCAGACGTAGCCCAGGAGGGGTGAACTGCTTTATCAACTTCTTTTGCATCTGTGGTTGATTTATTTTGCAGAAAAAATTCGTTTAATGTGTTAAACAGTAAAAGGAAATAATTCTGCTATGCTTAAATGGATCATGAACAGCTGAAAATTTCATTTGTTTCTTTACTGCAAGACATAGGCATCTTTTAAACATGTTTATTACTTAATTGAATACCTTGCCAATTATTTACAAGTAGTTTCAAATTCAGATCAAGGTTGTATCAGAGCTATGGTGTTGTTTCTTTGTATCAAAAGCAGTCAAATAAGCTATAGACAGAGCCTAGAACGAGCCAGGAAGCCTTCGAAATGCTCTTGTTATACAATTGCAAAGTAGATAAACGCTCTTTCAGTCAATCTCTGGTGTAGTTGTCTTTTGATTGTTTTTGTGCAAAGATCTTCTAACTGTCTTGCAAGTATTGATGCTTACCAGGTTGAAACTTAAAAGAGGGGAAGGATAGTTGACTAGAGAACGAGAGAATCCTCAGTCAAGGAAGGCCAGGGAGCCATCACCTCCACCTTCAATTTCACCCTCAAGAGTCTCAGCAGAAGCTTCAAGAATGTCTGCACAGGAAGGAGAAATTCCTGCAGACATGGATCCAAAAGAAGAAGAAAGAGTATTTAGAAAGGCTTTCTTGGACCTCACTGAAATGGTGAGGATATTGTACCAAGAAGGAAATGAGAAATTGGCTGGAGAAGGGTCCAGACATCCACAGGAAGGAGAGGGCTCTTCAGGAGGTAAGAAGGATGATGATCATTCCAAGAAAGGACATGGAGGTAATGGTGATCCACCACCCCCATCGTCGCCTCCTTCCTCTTCATCCTCGTCTTCTTCTTCTGTGCATAAACATAGATCCTCTGGAAAAAGTCCTTTTTGAAGCTTGATGTAAAATTCGAATTGCCTATGTTTAATGGTGAAGTGAATGCAGAAAAGCTTGACAACTGGATTAGGCAGTTGGAAGTTTACTTGAGGATCCAGAATATGCATGATGATGCCACAAAAATTCAGTTGGCTTCTTTGAGAATGGATGGAGCAGCATTGGTCTGGTGGGAGGCCAAGACCAAAGAAGAGATCAAGAAATTTGGTAAGGTTACCTTAACATGGACTGAATTTCTGTTAGCCATTAAAAAACAATTTTATCCTCTTGCTCACATGCAGAAAGCCATTATGAACTAGCAATATTTCAGACAACTTAAGGGTCAAAGTGTCCAAGACTACACCCAAGAATTCAGGAGAAGAGCTCTCTTGCTAGGGGTAGATTTACAGACCGAGAAAACCTTGCTGAAATATATTGGTGGCTTGCATAGCTACCTTAAACACACCATCTTGATGTTTAACCCTACTAGCCTGGATGAGGTTTGTGTCCAAGCTACCCATTTAGAGGCAAGGGGAAAAAACACATTTGAAGAGGGTAGAAACAAGCCCGCCAAGGGGAAAAACAAAGAGAAAACCTCCAAGGGAAAGGGCAAAAAGAATGCATCTGTCAAACAGGAGAGTGAGAAAGTGATCTGTAAACACTATTCTAAACTAGGGCATGAGGAGAAAAACTGTTGGAAATTACATCATGAAAAAAGACCTCAATTTAACAAATCCAAAGGGAAACAGAAAACTCTGCTACTACATCTACACCAAAAGATTTATGGGATGATTCAGGTGATGAAACCAAAATTGCAGCCATGGGTTTGAAAAACTTGAAGGGAAAAGAAATTGAAATTCAAGCCAACACTAGTACCTCAAACTGTCATGTACAAGCTCCTAATGAGGAAGAAAGAATTGAACTGTTTCATGTGAGGGTGATTTCAAAACATACTAAGATTGACACACTTTTTGATAGTGGGTCACAAGCAAACCTTATATCAGAAGACTTGGTCAAGCAACTTAAACTTGAGACCGTTCCACATCTGAAGCCATATCCACTTACTTGGATGGATTTGCAAGGATGCAAATTTACAAGTTTCAAGAAAGTGCACATTGTGCTTTGCAATTACTGCACATTTTATTGACACAGTTGAACTTGATGTGGTGCCTTTTGATATAGCAGGAATTGTTTTGGGAAGTCCTTACTTGTTTGAAAGGAAAGCTATCTTTCATCGCCATGAAAACAAATATCATCTTTTCAAAGATGGCAAGGAGTTCATTGTTAGATCTCATCGCAAGAAGACAAATATAGCGATGGCGAATGCAGGACAGGTAAAAAGGCTAGTCAATTCAAGTAATAATTTTATTCTTCTTATGATTAAGCCCAAGGTTGATGTGAATCATGAGTCATTTGAAAATTGTGATCAAAAACTTAAATCATATATGTATGATGTAGTTGATGCATATCATGAGATATTTCAGGAGCCAACAGGTTTGTCTCCTAAGAGGGAGATTCAACATGAAATCCATTTGCATCCAGATTGTCCTCTTCCAAACATAGGCATGTACCGCATGTCTATTATGGAGAATGCTGAAATAAAGAAGCAAATCAAGGACTTATTGGAAAAGGGTTTCATAAGGCCAAGTACTTCGCCATGTGGGTCAGCGATTGTATTGATTCCAAAGAAGGATTTCACTTGGCGTATGTGTGTTGATTTCAGGGCCTTGAACAAGATAACGGTAAAGAATCGTTACCCACTCCCAAGGATAGATGATTTGCTAGACCAGCTGAAAGATGCT
>APFE030524832.1:0-50753 GCA_000404065.3 Pinus taeda
GGTGGAATATTTGGGTCTTATTGTATCTCATGAAGGAGTTAAGGTAGACCCTAGCAAAATTAAAGCCATTAAGGAATTGAAAATCCCCACATCCATAAAGCATCTGAGAGGATTTCTCGAGTTGACAGGGTATTATCGCAAGTTTTTTATAAATTATGGGAGAATAGGAGCACCTCTAACAACATTATTGAAGAAAGATGCCAGAAGCAACAAAGGCCTTCAAACATCTTAAAGAGGCAATGTGCCAAGCACTAGTCTTAGCTACACCGGACTTCACAAAAACCTTTATTGTCGAATGCGATGCTTCAGGAAATGGAATTGGTGCTATTTTAATGCAAGATGAAAGACCCATTGCTTTTGAAAGTTTTCCAATAAAGGGAAAGTTTTTACACAAAGCTATTTATGAGAAGGAAATGTTGGCAATACTCCATGCACTTAAGAAATGGCGACCCTACCTAATGGGAAGATACTTCAAGGTAAAAACATATCATGATAGGCTTAAATACTTTTTAGAACAAAGATTATCCTCTGAAGAGCAACAAAAGTGGGTCACAAAGATGTTGGGTTATGACTTTGAAATCATCTACAAAAAAGGGAAGAAAAATTTGGTGGTAGATGCACTCTCAAGAAAGGATGAGGATGTGGTGGCAGATGCACTCTCAAGAAAGGATGAGGATGTCGAAGGATTGTTGTGCACCATTTCTATTATCCAACCAGATTGGATAAAAGAAGCAAGGGAGGAATGGAAGAATGACCAAGAAGTATGGGCACTTATTCGAAAGTTACAACAAGATTCCAGTATGTTTGATACATTTAGCTGCAAAAATGATTCTTTATGGTACAAAGATTGCTTATACCTCTGCAAGAATTCCCAACTAAAACAAAAAATTCTTATGGAACTACACACTTCTCCCTTAGGAGGGCACTTAGGATTTTTAAAAACTTACCACAGCGTTAAGAAGGATTTTTTTTGGGATGGCCTTAAATCCGATATTCAAAAATTTGTGGTGGACTGTTTCGTTTGCCAACAAAATAAAGTTGAAACAATTAAGACACCGGGTCTATTACAAACTTTATCCATTCCAGGCCAACGTTGGGAGGAGGTTTCAATGGATTTTATCACAGGTTTACCCAAGTCTGAGGGAAAGAGTGTCATCATGGTGGTAGTTGACAGACTTACCAAGTATTCACACTTTTGTGCATTATCATATCCATTAAAAGCCAGTGCAGTTTGCACTGCATTTATGGAAACAATTCAAAAGCTACATGGAAACCCAAAGATTATTGTAAGTGACAGAGATCCCATTTTCACTGGAAATTTTTGGACAGAATTATTTTCTTGTCTCGGTACTCAGTTAGCTCATAGCTCATCTTATCATCCTTAATCTGATGGACAAACTGAGATAGTAAAAAATGTTTGGAAGGATATCTTCGTTGCTTTGTATCTGATAAACAGACACAATGGGTCAAATGGTTGCCTCTGGCTGAATGGTGGTATAACACTTCCTTCCATACAGCAACAAAAATGACCCCATTTATGGCACTTTATGGGTATCAGCCGCCATCCATCACATCATATTTAAGAGAAAATTCTAAGGTTTAGGCAGTGGAACATCACATCGAACATCAACAACAAGTCCTCCAACTCTTAAAGGATAACCTCGTGTTAGCACAGAATAGAATGAAACAACATGCAGATCAACATCGCAGTGAAAGAAGTTTTGATGTAGGTGATTGGGTATTCCTATGGCTACAACCATATAAGAAAATGTGCCTCAAGCAAGCTAAGAAGGATAATAAATTATCACCAAAGTATTATGGTCCGTACAAGGTGTTGCAAAAGATTGGTATTATGGCATACAAATTGGAGCTTCCTGCAGCCTCTCGATTGCACCTAGTTTTCCATGTTTCATGTTTAAAGAAAGTTATAGGCGACAAGCTCCTAGTTCAAACAATATCGCCAGAACTTGATGAGGAAGGAAAAATTATATTGGAACTGGAAGCAGTCACAGAAACAAGAACTCGATAGCTACGAAATTGTTCAATTTAACACTATTTTATCAAGTGGAAGAACTTATCCGCTAAAGATTCCACATGGGAGGATGAGAATTTTATGCAGAAGTATCCAGAACTACTCAAGCGTTGAGGACAACACTTTTTTGAAGGACAGGGGCATGTTGGGTCCCTATAATACTAGTAATTACCCCATTACTATTGTAGTTACACCACTTATTAATATTGTTGTGCCCATATTACCCCCATATTGTTATTACTGTGCCCCATAGAATCCCTCTATTGTTTATTTTGTGGCTTTATATTATTATTGTTAGGTCAGCTGGGTTATATTGTGACTCCTTAGACACCTATATATAGAAAGGAGGTTTTATCATTTGAATCATCCAAGAATTGTTCATTTATGTAATGTAAAGGAGGTTTCCCCCTCGAAGAGGCTGAATTATAAGGCATTGATCTATCTTTTCTATCTTTTCTTGAGCTGGATTCATAGCACACACTTTCAACACCTAGTTGTATCCTCCATTCCATTTCCTTTTGTTGATGTGAACTTTAAATTATTTTCCATTGGATTAGAAACAGGGTTATATTCAGTGGTGCCAAACGTGTTCAACAATTATAAAATGTACTTCTTTTGGAACATAAATATATACTTTGGATGTTGATTCATTTCAATGTAAAGAGGTATAGAAGATCTACCAAATCTTTCATCTGAAATCCCTTCTTCAATTCTTTCTTTATGGATGAAATATATATTTCAATTATCCCTGGTATGATCAACAAGTCATCTACATACACTATAAGATATATGATATTTTTACCACATCATTAACGAATATAGTTGCGTCATCAAAATTAAAGTGTTTGAAATTCAAGTTTACAAGATGCTTAGTTAAATTTTTATACCATGCTTGTGATGCGTGTTTCAAACCATATAAGTATTTAATGAGATTTTTCACATTTTGTTAATGTCCCTTAACAACAAAAGCTTTTGGTTGGGACATGAATACATTCTCTTTAAAATATCCATTCAAGAAAGAACTTTTCACATCCATTGATTTACTTTGCATCCATTTTGTACCAATTACAAAAAGAGAGCGTGGGAAGTGACCCATTTTATTGTGGGAGAAGGAGTCTCCTCAAAGTGAATTCCTTCGTTTTATGCAAATCCTTTTTCCATGAGCCTTTACTTGTGCTTGTAAAGTGACTCATCTTTTTTATACCTCTTCATGTAGATCCACTCACATCCAATTTGTTGATTTTAATGGAGGGTCCACCAACTTCCATGTCACATTCTTGATGAGAGAATCATCTTCCTTCTACATTTATTCTTTCATCTTATCGTGGGAAGTAGAATGTTACAAGCAATTTGGTTCAAACCTAGTAGATAAGTTCAATTAAAAATCATATGAAACATCCATATAATTTACATCAACTAAATTATAAATATATACATTACCTCCATTTGATATAGTGGAATCTTTCATTCCTGTCTTTTTGACCTCATTAGGATGAAGACATGCAAATGTTTTATAGATCCATTTTTGTGTGAATTTATGAGATGCTTCAAGTTGTTACAGTAATTGATATGGTGTTTCATCAAGACTCCAAAACTTCTTAGCTTATCATTCAAATCATTCAAAGGATTTCGTGGTCTTATTAAGTGGTTAGAACTTCATGAGGGGGATATAGTTCTTCAAAAGGAGATTTCATATATTAATCCAATATAGGGATCCCACTTTTAATATGTAATTTTTTTATCAAACTCACGATATGTAGTTACATGAGATAATCTATCCAATTAAACAAGTTGTCGCTTAAAATTATTCTTAGCCCCAAACTATTCAAGAAAAATTATATATTTGGAAAGAATAAAAATAATTTCTACCTAGTCATAAAGAATATATTCCTTGGTGGAATTTCGATACCCCAAGAATATGCACTTATAAATCCTTTTATAAATCTTGTTTCTTTGTTCCTTAGAGATTAAGGCACAACAGGTGGAACCAAAAACCCAAGAGGCTAAAAATCAGAGAAATTCCCTTATGGGTTTTTATGGTTTTTGTCCAAGGAGTGTAAGGCTAAAGGGGAAAAAATTTCTAGGTAGTTTTTGGGCACTTTCCGTTATGCTGAAAGTCAGCAGCTGTAGTAAGAGAGTAGCTCCTAAGAGGCCGAAAATCCAAAGTGAAAATCAGAGAACTTTCCTTTTAGGTTTTTATGGCTTTTGTCGAAGGACTCTATGGCTAAAAGGGAAGAATTTTCTGGACAGTTTCGGGCACTTTCTAGTAGGCCGAAGTCAGCAGATGATCAATTTATTCAGACAACGTAAAGCATAGTAGAGCCTCAGTTGAAGAACCATATTTCTAGCTATTCTACCACCTGGGTTTGGTCCAACTTGTTTTTAATACAAGCCCAGGTGTGCTACTCCATTTATATATTGTACTCATTCTCTCATATTTCATAAATATATGGCTGAATAGTTGTAGTATCACAATGTTTCATGGGTGTTCGCTAAATGTTTTTAATTTTCGACTCTTGCACTGTTTGTTTAATTGGTTTATCACATAAATTCCTCCTCATGAATATTACAATGGTACAAAGCCATAATCTTGGATTAGCCTGTGGAAAATGTTAGAATCAAACAACATAGTGGTCACCTACAATGAGGTGGTGAGGATACAACAAATGATGATTGGTGTGGGGAAGAAGTTGACTCATTCCTTAGTTGGGAATCCGGACATGATTGCTACTGA
The DNA here is from genome assembly GCA_000404065.3 of Pinus taeda. Taxonomy (NCBI): domain Eukaryota; kingdom Viridiplantae; phylum Streptophyta; class Pinopsida; order Pinales; family Pinaceae; genus Pinus; species Pinus taeda. Next base: position 4,767 of record APFE030524832.1, read on the forward strand.
TGTGGAGTTATTGGGGGGAAACTGGAGGGCATACCAATCATTGGGTCATGGCATTCAGGCATCCCTCTCTTTTTGGGAATTCTGTGAACTAAGGGGTATGCACAAACCAATGGATATTCAATGGGATTTTGAAGGGATGATGAGAAGTATTAAGAAAAACGATGAAAGAGTAGTTGAAGGGGCCATGGTTGGCAAAGAGATAGTTGAGCATGCAACAATTGATGAGGGGTCATCCATTGATGAGGTATTTGGGGTTGTGACCGAGTTCTTAGGTGATAACAATACACAACAGGTTGGTGAGGCACCGAAAGACAACTCCACTATTGTTGAGGACCCAATAGGTATAGAGGCCTCCAGATCTATGATGGAGTGCTAGACAACGGTCACCTACAGCTGACTGGTGAGCATATCATGCATATTGGGTTGTTTATTTAGGAGCAGCGGAAGGCTCATGTCTAGCACGTAATGGAGGAGGACGTGTAGCCATCTGTTGGCCTAGCCATTGATGAGGGCTAACATAGAGACCACACGTTGGGATTTTAGGACAGTTCACTTTAGAGGCACACTGACAGGATCTATAGCGTTATCAGCCCATCCTTACAAATTGGATTGAGAGAGGTGGAGTTGTCTAGACATACCAAAGTGGGTGACCAGGTTAGCAGTATTGTTGGGTCACCTTTGGCCATTGGAGAGAGAGATAGGAAGCTACATAGTGAGATCTGATGTGCTGACCCGGGTAGTGGGATGAGACGATATAGTTTCACAAGATGCAACATCCACATGTTGGGCTTGTTCTATGTGCTAGAGTTTGTCCATTCGATCCCTCTCTTAGGGTTGGATGGCGAGATATTTTGAGTTAGTACCTAGTGGAGTGGGTTACACAAATGAAGACAGTCACAGTTCGTAGTAAAGATCAGTGGCAACTCTAAGACATTGAGAGTGTTTGAGGCCTATGTTCGCATTGGGATCCAGGTGGGGCTTCCTATCTGATAGCATACATGCAGGATGGCTATGGAATTGATGTGGTCATCAACCCCATGCTTCAGTGCATGCATTCCTTAAGGGAGCTCAAGTTGACGCTAGTGACGAGGTAGATTGTGAGAATAATTTATTGGTTGTTTTTGCATGTTGGTTGCACATGGGGGTGGAGGATGATTAAAATTCTCTGGTAGGAGCTAGTTTGAGGAGGTGGCCTAGGTAGGCAACCAGACCGAATATTGTATGGAGACGATATTCTCCCATTGAGCTTTAGGACTCAGGGGTCAGAGGCGATCAACACAAGAGAGATATCCCTCCTAGTAGGATTGGAGTTAGGGTGCTCAGGTCTACAAGGATGGACGAGGGGATATGATGCATGTGTTGGGCATGGAATCCCCCCAAGGCATGTTTTGGGGCTTAAAGCCAAAGTTTTGACCAATACCATTGTAAATACTCCTTGATTTGTGGGCGCGGAGCGCAAGCTCATAATACAGTCACAGGGTTTTCCGCCCTTGTTCTTGTAATATAATGTTGGCTTGATAGACCTACCCATGGTCCATGGACGATGGGATTGTATAAATCAAGCGAGGCTCTAAGTTTAGAAGAGAGGATATGGCAATAAGAGAGAAAAGATGCATGATGAGTCTAAGAGATTAAGTCGAAGTGTAAAGGATGTCTTAAGGTTTTCGAGTAGGAGAAGGCTCTACAGGTGAGCACGCAGAGTCCTAGCAGTCTGTAGCTGAGTGCGCGGATGCCTATAGCTCATTGCATAGGGCAGGTCGAGTCTCTAAGCATTGGAAAAATTAGTACAAAGAATTTTACCATATTTATGTTTATCTTTTCCTCTTTAACTATATTATTGAGTATAAATTGCAAGTGTATTGTTTATTTGTTGCACGAACTTATATGTGTGTGTTGTATAAATAAATATAACACAAGGCTTCTATTTATGTGAAGATAACTGACTGGTGAAGGAATATAGGTAATATCTTAGGTGTGACTTAGGGAAATAGTGCAGAGCACTACTCTACCAGTGCAGAAGCCTCGTGGCCCATAGGGTTGTGCAAAGGCAATTATATCAGGGTGCGAAGGCCAGGGAAGTACGTGAAGCAACCTGTGCGTAGGGATGAGTAGTTGGACCAAATCAAACCCTCAGGCATCTCAAGGGTGTCGAAACTTGGTTCCAGCAACCCCCCATACTACATTGGGTGAGACCTTAGTCCATGCTCCGCAGACCGTTGCCAAAAGGGCCAGTAGTATAGGGATTTGTTTGGCTAGTTAACTCTGAACCTGGGTCAGGGCCCAATAGGCCAGCAACATGTCATGGTGGGGTCACTATTATAGTGGAAAACACTTTGGCACATGGAGGATACAATATGTTATAGGATGGTATGATAGTAGGTAGTGGTAGATAAGACTATGTAGAGTCAGGTCATAGCGTTCAACGTTATATAGAGTGATGCAGCCTGATGGATACAAACCCAATTCTAAGACATAACACAGAGTGGTGTGTAGGGCTATGTAGTGAGGAGTAGTGGTGTGTAGAGGAGCATGGAGATACATGGTAGTATGCCATAGCATGTTAGATTACATTGTGGTTTAGGAGGAGTGACTCACATCGCATTGAGGATTTGTGTGGAGTGACAGGTGCAGTGACACTAGCAGGACACAAGAGAGTACAGGATGGTATAGTCGTGGTTAGGGGTATCCAGTGGTGTATAGGGATAGTTTGCGACATACAGTTGCATTTCATGGAGTGCGGTGGTACTTGGTGGTATGCAGTGACACATGAAGCGGTGCAACTGGCTCTTGGAGCTTTGCCTGCATGGAGACTTATGCACAGGGATAGTAGGTGTACCATTAGACGCAACTCACCTAGGACTAATGAGGACATTTTCCATGATTTGGGGACACCATTTTTGGTGGGGGCCAGGCCTTGAGGGAGTTATCAACAGATCTGAGGTAAGGAGAGCCTCGTCCATAGGATTACTCTAGAGCATTCTGATAGACTCTTGACCATACTCTTTGGTACATACCCACCCATCACCCTCTAGTGTTTCTTACAGTTGCAAAGAGTTTGGTTGTTTCACTTTGACACTCTCCATTCACGCAACAGGGCATGGTGAACTCATCCTAGGCACTTGGATGAGGCACAACATGTCATGGGCCGAGAGGAGACTCTCCAGTTGAGACACTTGGTAGGTGCACGAGTTGACGGTTACAGACTTAGGGATGGCACGGTTGATTTTCAAGACAGCATATGTTCCACCCCTAGGTTCGCACTTGGGGAGGTGACCGAGAGGGAGTTACATGGTTCCTTTTTAGTTGGACAGCTTGAGGCGTCAGGGGAATATGAGGTGTAGAGGAAAGTAGTCCTTGTTCGCAGGATGATGCCTAGGATTATGGCAGTACCCTAGCACATCACTAGGACCTCAAATAACTGGATATTTGTGGCACGAGTTATTGATGCTCATTGCCTAGCTATTTAATACCTACAGGAGGTAGAGATAGGGCACAAAGAGGTCCAAGCAAGGCAGCATATCATAGTGACAACCAGAGAGTATTGGGATTTGTGGACCTCTAGTATGGTTATGGGATCTAGGTATCTAATAGATTAGTGGGATTCTCCACTCCTTAGTGAGCATGGTCGAGATAAAAAACAACTGATTCATTCATAGGAAGACACATGGGTGATCACTGAAGTCTTCACTATAGGAAAAGGTAGATTATTGGTCAGGATTTGAGCTAGCCATGAAGAGATAGTCACTAACACTGTTGAGTCTCTCTAGCAAAATTGGCCTAGCCTCCATCGTCACATAGATTATGGCCAAGAGTTATGGGAGAGGAGGTTATGGTACGAGCAAGCTAGGCATTCATTCGTGACTAGAGTGTTATGATGTTAGCAAGATAGGTTCCTTTTGTGATGGGTAGGAGATTCTCACATAACAAGGCTAAGCAGTTCAACTACCCCTACGGGTGAGCTGGTTTCTATAGGGGAGGGTCATGCAGATCTTCCATTTGGTTTTAGTGATTAATTCATGGTGTGGGGAACTTCAATGGTGTTGCAGGGTGATCAACTGGAGGAGATCAAGGGAGGCATAGGTAGACAAGGGTTCAATTTCATGAGGATTGGATTGCATCTTCAGGAGTTTAATTTTGTAGTGCATGAGATGGACTATTCGGTATAACAACTTCATGAGGATTGGGGCAGAGTTTTACATTGTCAGGATGCTCTACTTATTGGTGACACAGGGGTTATAATGCCCATATATGGTAGGATGGTGAGTGGATAAAGGATGGATTCACGTCGATGAGGTTGGATTGGGATCGTAGTATCGAAGGACTCCATAACTATATGATAGTACAACAATCAGAGATGATCCAATGGCACATTTTGGACCTTCATGAAGTTTGTAGTGATAGTGGGGGTCCATAGTTAGAGGCGGTGATTTTTCAGGCATTACCTGAGGACAAGTGATGTTTGGTGCATTGGAAAAACTCGATAGATGAGGATGCCACCTTGGAGGGTGAGCATACTTTGGAGCACCCAACTTTGAGTTTGCTTGAGGTTCGGCAACCTTTGGGAGGGGAGGACTATCATGTCCCTTCTCAAACACACTAGTAACAGGGTGCTCCTACACAATTTTGTAATTTTTTTACTTAGGAAGAGGACTCCACACTTTCGACTTAGGGACATAGGGGCCAAATTGACATTAGTTAGCTGTTATTGGAATGTAGGGGCCACCTGCATAGGAGTTCGAATTACCCATTCAATATTCTTGGAAGGAAACTCAAATGGGTGGATGGAGGGGCCCACATGAGGCTAACGGGGGCGAAGGAGTTATAAAGAGAGATCAACTATCATTTTTTTTTCATCGCAAACATTTTACAAACAAACTCACTCTTCTATGCTCTACTTCTTAGCGAGTCTATCAGTAGTTTAGCCATGAGTCTTCTCCAGGGAAGATCCAACCTCTACTTCAAGGGACCATATCTGGCTGCCCTAGGGAGGTTGTTCCACTAAGAATTCAAGAGTTTCCAGCAACGGCTCACAACTTAGCTAGCCACGCAGAGGAAGGGATGGCATGTTGTTTCGGTAGCTAGAAATACGGAGAGATTGATTTACTAACCCAAGAGGCCAGAAATCTAAAGTAAAAATAAGAGAAATTCCCTTCTAGGATTTTATGAGTTTTGTACAACGAGTCTAAACCAAAGAGGGAATAATTCTCTAGGTAGTTTTTTCACACCTTCTAGTAGGCTAAAAGTTCGGAGATGTAGTTGTAGAGAAAATCCCAAAAGACTGAAAAGCAAAGTCAAAATCAGAGAAATTCCCTTTTGGTTTTTTCTGGGATTTGTCCAAGGAGTCTAAGGTTAAATGGGAAAATTTTTGGGCACTTTCTGGCAAGCCAAAATTCAGGAGATGTAGTTAGAAAGCAACTCCTAAGGGACCAAAAATCCAAAGTCGAAATCAGAGAAATTCCCTTTTGTGTTTTCTTGGGTTTTATTGAAGGAAGCTAAGGTTGAAAGGGCAATTTTTTTTGGGAAGTTTTTGGGCAGTTTACAATAGGCCAATGTGAGTAGATCAACAATTTACTAGGAGAGTGTAGAGCATAGTAGATCATCAGTTGAACAACCATCTTTCCAACTATTCTACCAACTGGGTTTGGTCCAGCTTATCCTTGAAACAAGCCCAGGTGCACTACTCCATTTATATATTGTACTCATGGTCTCATATTTCATAATATATGGCTTAGTAGTTCCAATATCACAGTGTTTCACGGGTGTTTGCTAAATGTTTTTAATTTTCCACTGTTGCACTATTTGTTTAATTGGTTTGTCACTTAAATTCCTGTTTAGGAACATTACAATCAACTACAACCATGATCATTCATATGCCAACATGTATACACGACCTCACTTAAGGAAACCCACATGTATACATGTTTTTCTTTAGAGAAACCTACATATAGATTTCAACATACTTAAAAGTTTGTAATTCTAAATAGAACACATATTTGACCAAAGTTATTCTGAAATATTACGCTAGCTTACATAACCCTCATACAAATAGCAACATAAATAATATTTTCAACCAATCAACATATAACCAAATTCAACTTCATCATTCAATCAATTCTACTTCAAACATTATCACTCAACTCAGATCAACGTGAGGACATCAACAGACAATAGAGATACAACAACACTGGTCAGGTTGATCTGTCCTTTATGAACATAAATTCTTTCATTATATAAGTGATTTTGAAGAAACAAACCCACGTGTATACACAACTTCATCGAGACCAACCTATGTACGAATCTGCAAAAATGAATAGAAACCCTTCCTTTATGTACACGACTTTGAAGAAACAAACCCCATTGTATACACAACTTCATCAAGGCTAGCCTGCATATAGATCTACAAATTTTGACCTAAAATTATGCATCTCTTCAGAACTTTAGAGATACCGAGATCGTAATATTTAGGGATAAAAAAACATGCATTAATACATAGATTTAATCAATCCATGAGCATGTCATACAATGGAAATTCATTTTAGGTTTCATGATCTTGATCGATTATTGTATTCATTGGTGCATAATTATTTCAGATCTATGTGTCAACTATGGCCCTTACAATGAAAATATACTTCAAATTGGTGTATTCATCAAAAAACATTTCACATTCACACTTAACACTTTTATATTCACCTCCCTATATAGTTTAGCCCTTATCCAATACCATAGGTCAAAACTAAACTAGTGTCCGTGGTAATCTTTGACGGGATCAATATCCATTGTCGTACTCATTACTGTGGGTGAATACCGTTGTAAACACCCCTGGTATTTAGAATAACATAGTGAAAAAATTGTACGTGAATTTGTTTCACCAAACCTGCATGTATACATGACTTGGCCTTGATGAACCCACATATAGATCTTCAAAAATTCACCTTTATGAAACTTTTGATTCTAATCTGTAAACCTTTGTCCAGTCATTTTGTTATTTTGTTCCATCACTCTGTCACCTGTGAACTGATCCATGGATTCATCTGGTTACCATATTTTTTTTGTTTCAAGTGAGTTTCCATTAAGGACAACACATGCATCATAATACCAATGGTACATTTATAATTTGATTTCTATGAATTGAATTTTGGAAAAAAAATTGAAATTAAAATTCATTTTTTTCCATAAATTATAGGATGTTGTAACTTTCCGTAATAGCTCCTTGGTTTTCATATATGTAGGACATATAGGAAAAAATTGGAATTTTTTGGTTAATCCTAATTGTATAATGATAATGAAAATCCTATTTTTCTCTCAAAAAGGTTCACAGAGGTGCCTAGTCAACATTGGTAAAAGTAGGCCACTTATGTAGAAAATCTATTGTTTTCAGCAATAAATTAAAGCAGTTTTCGATTTGGAGGGATTTCTCCCAAATTCTAGTGATAAGAGGGATGAATTTGACCTCTTAGCCTTCATCGAGGATTTTCATAAATACATTTGAGCATTTTATCTTATTTTCTTACAAAAACACTTGTATAAATATGTACGGTTTGAGGTAGACAAATATATTATGTCATGTTATGTTTGATGAACTATTGCTACTGGGCCGAAGTAAATTAATTTAGAGTTTCTCATGTATTCATTGTGCTTAATTGATGATGCTTAGCTTGTTATTCAAGTTTTTCTAACTCGTTTTCAACTTAATTGTGCAAGAAAAGCATGCAAGGCCCCCATTGCTAAGCCCATGCACTTGTTTCTATTGGTATGGTATGATATTTTAGTTTGCTGCAATTTCATTGTGTTAATTTGTTATGCATTTTAGTATTATTTGACAATATTGGTTGTTTTTATGCCTGAAAAGAAGTGTTATGAAGTTCCCTCATGTAAAGGAGCTTGATATTTCTCTCATTCTGAATAGTTAAAATTCTCGAAATTGCCCATTTTGGTTAGATTGCTTATGTTTGATTGGATTGTTGAAATTTGGATAGTCAACTATTTGATTGATAGTAGTTGATGGTCGATAAGTGTTGATTTCATTAATGGAATATTTCTGAGTCCATCTCTAGTAAGGGAGATTGAAGTTTGCTTGGCAAGAATGCTTAAGATCTCAAGCTAGTTAATGTGTTAATATTTTAGAATTAGTCCCTAAACCGTAGATTTTGGTGTGCTTCTAAGTTCATGAATTTTGGATTGATAATAAAATTGATGACCTAATTTACACCCTTAAATTGGATTGAAAACTATTGTTTTATATATGTTGTACATGTTGTATATATGGTGTTATGTGTATGTTACATATCTGGTACTATGTACATATAGTGTTTTGTACATGTTGGATATGTGATGTTCCCTATATATGGAGACAAAGGCATGTTGGATATCTGGTGCTAGGAACACATGGTGTTGTGTACATGTTGTATACGCAGCGCTGTGCACAAATGGTGTTGTGTGCATATTGTATATGCAGTGTTGTGTACATGTGGTGTGGTGTACACATTGCATACATGAAATTTTGTATATATGGTGATGAGTAAATTTTGTACATGCGGTGTTGTGTACATATCATTCTATGTATATGTTCTACATGAGGTTTTTTGTGTATGCAATTTTCTGTAAATGTTGTACATGTGGTGCTCTGTGTGCATGGTTCTATGTACACACTGTGTAGGTGGTGTTGTGCACATGTTTTGTAGGTGGTTTTGTGTACATGTGATGTTGTGTATGCATTGTGCAAGTGGTGTTGTGTACACAATGTGCAGATGGTGTCATGTACGCGTCCAAATGTGTACACATTGTGCATGTGGTAAAGTGTACATATTGTACCAGTGGTAGTGTTGTACATGTGGTATTGTGTGCATGTCATACATGATGTGTGGTGTACATGTGGTATTGTTTACATGTTACACATATTGAGTTTTCTACATAGGGTACTGTGTTATGTGTATCGTGTAGTCATGGTATTGTGATATGTGTATTCGTTAATTTGTAATATGTGTATGTATATGTTTTATGTTGTACACTACCTATAGACATATGTGTTGTGTTCTACACTAAGTGTAGGTGTATGTGTTGTGGTGTATGTCAGGTGTAGGTGCATGTATTATGTGGTGTTGTATGTCATGTGTGGGTGTAGGCATGTGATGTATATTCTGTGTATATTTACATGATTGAAGGAAATATAAGTAATGGGCGCTTGTCAAATGTGGCAACTGAATCATTGTCGGTACGAAAAGGACAAGGATACATGTAAAAGAAAACGATTGATTGAAGGATAAGTATCAAGATTTATTTCAATTTTTATTATGTATGTAATCTGTGATCTTGGTTCATGATTACTACATGTGATTTATGATTTTTTATGATTACATGTGATCTATAATTTTGATTATACTGGTTTGATTTTGAGATAACCATATGTGATATGTTTATACATAATGATTTGATCAAACAACTAGTTCGGTGTGTTGTGACATCAAGTAAAAAAAATTTCACATGTACCTTATTGACGGGCCAACAATGAGTTATGATTTGAGTTTATTTTAATTATTTTTGAGCCTAATGGAAGTTATATTCTTGGTGTAGGAAAGCATGGGAAATTCCGAGTTTGGGCAGTTGAAACTGAATGCAAGCATTAGGAACAACAACAAAAATAATTGGAACAAGCAGTAATATGTTGGTAAATAAATTTATGAGTACGAAAATTATGGGAAACTCATTCCTAATAGTGTCCATTCATTTTTATGGGCATGTTATATCCCATATGATGGTTTTCAGGTGGAGATATGCCTTGGTTTTCAGACCTTCTGATGCTAGGAAACATTGCCAAGTGATGAATCACTTGGGAAAGGGGATTTTAGGGAACTTAGAAGGTGAGAGACTACACGGAAGGGGGTGAATTTATTTCCCAAGGGGTTGTTTAGCAGAGAAGGTGAGGTTTAGGAATGTATTTATTTTGGTCATTAACATTTGCAGAAGGAATTAGATGCACATTAGCTATGTGCCGTGGAAAAATGAGTCAATAACTATTTACTAAGCGAACATGTAGCACAAGGATTGTAGCACTATACATTGGCTACAAGTTGACTTTAGCAATGGATTCTGGACTCCCTGGGAAGGAGGTGAATCCTTGTACTACCTTCAGGGTGAAGGTGTCAGCCTCTGGATTACCTTGTTTGTTATGCAAGCATCATATCTTTTTATTTGTTGGTTGAGAAAATGTGCATTATGTATATGTGTATATTATTGTAAATACTATAACAAGATGGATTTATTAAGCTCCATAAACAATATGGTTATTTTATCGTTTAATAAAATGTGTATATGTGTTTGTTATTATAAATACTATAATGAGCTATGCTATAAAGCTTTAGTACACAATATGTTTGTCATGTTTTTAATAGTGGTCATTGTAAATACCGCAATGAGGTAACTTATAAATCTTCATGGGTAGTATGTTTTGATTTTTAGCAACCTTGGTCATTGTAGGTGTCATTTCTTACTGAGGATGGTGTTCCCCTAAGGGGAATGGGTTTATAATAGCCCTAGGTTAAAGGTTGATGTGATAAAGTTAATAAAGGACAAATAAGACCAAGGTCATGGTACATGTATCCAAAGCTGAATGTTCGGAAAAACATCCTAGTGGGTGTTCATTTGGTTTATTATGTATAAGGGAAACTGACAAAGGGAATGTAAAACTATTTATAAAGGAAAGAGAAATCAATTGTAATTTTATTTATGAAAGTAAAGGAAATTAGGACAAAAGGAAGGTAAATTCTCACATGTTGGATGTGAGAAGGAGAATGAAGGAAAGTAATGGTAATTGAAGAAAATAGAGGCCTCAATGATAAAGAGACTTGTGAGGATCAATTCATGTATTTTGTCAGTTATATGGTGGATCTCTCTCTCTCTATTCTCTATCATACTCTTGCACACTTAGAGGATTCTTGGAGAATGTTTGGAGCACTCTAGAATTCACTTGGATTGTAAAAGGAAGGAAACAAAAAAAATATCAAGCAAGCAAGAGTTAAATCAAGCGACTACAACGTGATTACTTTTAGGTATCAAGTTTCATGTATGATTTCCTGGCTAGTTTTGCCATGAATGTTACATGAATATTTGGTTATGTTATTGTAATTGGAATGGGGTTTTCTAGTTGTGACAGTGGTTTCGGCCTTGCCTTTCCATTTTTGGATAGCCATGGTGTGATGGTGTTCTCTTAATTCGTTGAGGTGGATTGCTCGATTGTTTTGAAACTGAGTGGGGTGGTCTCAGGAAAATTGTGAGAGGCCTATAAATCCCTAGACTGGTAAAGGTGGGATATGCCATAATCCTAAGGTTGGAGATAAGAAAATTCGTCACATTTTAGTTGTAGATATCCAAAGGCAACCATGCGTGTATAGGCCTACTGATCCTAACTCGACCATTATATGGTGGGATTGAAGTAAAGTCTGGTGGTGTATGTTTCTTGTTTGGGCCTAGGAATCTCTTGGGAGGATATACGATAAAGCCCAGTTGTATAGGAAATTATTTAGTGCTTGAAAATCCTTCACCAATTTTGGGAAGTTATGAAATAAATATTGGGAGGCATGGTAAATTTTGTTCCGAGTCTAGCTTTCATCCTTATAATATGACACGCGGGTGATTAACTTAAATAAATATTTGGTTCAGCGAAGCTATGGTTAGGTGGTACATAGAAGTCCCTAGTTGGGTTTTCTTTTTCATATGAATAGTAATGATGCAGGAGGTTGACTAAATAAGGCTAAAGTATGAAAATAGACTAATGGTTAAATTTATAACCAATCATATGTGTTTAAACGGATTCTGTACATGGCTTACCTTTCCCTGAGGGTCCCGCTTTTCAACTAAATACCATCGGTCCCACTTTGACTATACCTTTTAACCAGCACTTCACTCTGCACCGTTGATATCCTCTCTCTAGATCTAATGGTTGTCGCTTTCCTTGATCGCTAAATAGCCCATTGATTTTCCACTATCAATCTGCTTTGTCCAATCTGATGGTCATCGCCTGATATCACGCACACTCTAGCATGATCATTATCACTTCAAAGGAATGCCAGAAAAGTTGTTTTCTCTCTCCTCCGTTTTCTACGTGTCGAATGCTAAGGCTAATCGCATGAACTTGGAATATTACCAATTACCACTTTTTGAGCACACGATATAGTGCTTCCCGCTCATCAAATACAACCCACGTGTTTTAAATAAAAACTTTAATAAAGAACTTAAGAAAAGGTTTAGCATTTAATCCCAATATTTACCTTGAACACTAAATGACTGCGATTAACGATAAAAGACATAAACTTTGATATTTATAATTAAAGCATTAAAACATAGGAAATACCCGTTTAGGGTCTAGAACTCTTATACACATATGTAAATGAGATGTTGCACCAAGATTAACACACAAATGGCACAGTTAATCAATTTATTCAATAAAATTGAAGTTACAGAGTCTTGGTCGTCTTGGCTCAATTACAATACTTTATTTGACCTTTGTCTCAACCTCAAAACCCTATCTACCACTCAACTCTCGCTTACTCACTCAATTCCCTATTATCTCGACTAATCATTCTCCATTACATTCTTGTCCATTTTATGAATCAAATCCTAGCCTAACTGCATTGGAAACTCGATCCCTATTTTAATCAATGTAATAATTATATATGTATTCTCAAGCTCTGTTACATTCCTACACTAACCACTTATCTCTTAACCTAAAAGTAATATAATATTCTAATTTTTACAATAATTGAATATAAAGACAAATTCGAGAGACCCAAATATCTCTATTAAAACTGATTTTTGACCCTTGAGGTCAATGAAATTCATCTCATTTAGCCACAAGATGTGAACAAACAATCACATTATTGGCTAAGTCTAGATGCTCCTACATTAGACTTCTGGGGAATAAAATAACCATCCCTCATACTTTCAAGGTTTAATCCATACTTTTTCAACTCTGCTACTATCAACAAACTAGCATCCTCCACTTGTTGTCCTTTCCAATTGACTAGATAATGAAAATAAACCTGTCCTCTCATTCCTTTGGATACTCTTTTCTCCATAACTACTTCTACCCCTTTCTTGGTTTTCTTTGGCATTTTCTCTTCCCAGTTCAATGTTTGAACTTCATCTTCTGTAGGCTCCTTCTGTAGCTCTGTCTTTATTTCTTCGTATGGATACAAATGCGCAACATTGAAGATAGGTGATATTCCAATCCCTTCTCGAAATTCAATTTCATAAGAATAAGTTGAAAACTTCCTCACAAATTTGCGTGGTCCTATGTTTTTCATCTTTAGTTTATTATAAGTCCCAACAAGAAATATTTATTTTCTTAAGTATACCATCACTAAATCTCCCACTTATACTTCTTTTTCTTTCCTCCTCATATCAACTCTCTATTTGTATTTTCCACTACTTTCCTACAATGTGTCTTTGGCATCTTCTTATAGTTTCTACATTTGCTCTGCAAACGCCTCAGCGTTTTCACTTCTTGTCTCCTGTTTACCCAAATTTCTGAGCTCATACACACCTCTTGGATTCATCCAAAAAACATTCTAAAATGTACACATTCCAGTACTTCGTTTTGTAGTGTCATTATAAGCAAACTCAGCCAGAGCAAGTGCTAAATCCCACTGCTTAGAATTTTGATACACTAAACTTCTCAATATGTTCCCAAGGCTTCTGCTTACCGCTTCGGTCTGTCCATCTATTTGGGGATGGTATGCTGAACTGAGACTAATGTTAGCACCTATTTTCTTCCAAATATTTCACTAGAAATTCCCAACAAACTTTGTATCCCTATCAGACACAATACTTACAAGCAATCCATGTAACCTTACAACTTCTGAAAAAAACGGATTAGTAATATGTGTTTCATCAATAGTCTTTTACATGCAATGAAATGTGAATTTTGGAAAATATACCTACCACAACATAAATGGAATGATTCCCTCTTTAGGTTCTAGGTAATCCCAAAACAAATTCCATACTAATTGCATCCCATGGTCGGTCTGGTATTGACAATGGCTGGCACAATCCTATATTTTAGATTCTCCCTTTAGCATGCTGCCATAGCCTGCACTTCTCAACAAATCTCTTAACATCAGTTCAAATCTTTGGCCATAGAAAAAAGATTTTACCTGAGAAAAAGTTTTGTCTTCTCCAAAGTGCCCAGATAATCATCCACTGTGTTTCTCCGTGATTATGTTTTCACTCATAGAACATTTGGGAATTCACAATTTGTTACCTTTGAACAATAAACCTCCTTGGATAGGATAATCCAACCCCTTGCTTCTATTATGAACTATTGGATTTTGTAGAAGTGCATAAATATCTTTGAAATTTGCATCACCTTTATACATATCAAACCATTTCATCAAATCCTACAACACTAAATATCAATTCTTGTACAATGAAAATTACCCTGCTTAAAGCATCAACAAATTTTTTCAACTTACCACTTGTATGATTTATCACAAAAGTAAATCTCTATAAAAACTCTACCCACTTGGCATGTTTTTGGTTCAATTTTGGCAAGTTGTTTATGAACTGTAATGCATGATTGTTAGAATACAATATAAACTCCTTTGGTAGCAAATAATGTCTAAATTTCTTTAAAGCTTGCACAATAGCCTAAAATTCTTTATCTTAAGAAGAATACCTCATATTAGCTTCATATAGCTACTCACTAAAGTATGTTATTGGTCTTTGTCCCTGACTCAAAACGTCTCCAATTGCAACTCCACTAGCATTTGTTTCAACTTGAAATAGCATTTGTTTCAACTTGAAATACTTTTTCAAAATCAGGTAAAGTTAAAACTAGTTTCTCTGTAATTTTCTTCTTCAACAACTTAAAATTTTTGTTCACTACATCTATCCACATGAATCATTGATTGTTCTCCTTGATTGTTTCAAGAATTGGTGCAAAACTCTCACTAAAACCTCTGATAAATTTCCTATAAAAACTTACAAGACCATGGAACCTTCTTACCTAAAATATGTTTCTTGGAATAGGCCAATTCCAAATTTCTTGGACATTCTTTGGATCAATTTTCAAATCTTCTTTAAAAACTACAAATCCCAGATGGATTGGTTCCTCTTTCATGAAACTACATTTCATTAGATTTATCGGTAGTTTCTCTTTATGCTGAGTTCTTAAAACCAACTTAAGATGCTCCAGATGTTCTTCTTTGCTTCTACAGGAAACTAGAATATGATCAAGATAAACAATAACAAAATTTCTTGCATATTCCTTCAAGAATTCATTCATCAATCTGATGAATGTACTAGGTGCATTAGTGAGTCCAAAAAGCATCACTAGCCACTCATACAACACACTATTTGTTATAAATATAGTCTTCCACTCATCTCATTCTCTAATTCTTATTTTATGGTATCCACTCTTCAAATATATTTTATTAAAATACTTTTACCCACTCAAACAATCCATTAAATCATCCATGCATGGTAAAGGAAATTTATACCTGATTGTGATCTTCATTATAGCATTAGAATCAGTACACATAGGCCATTCACCTCCTTTCTTTGGACTGATTACTATTGGTACAACACATGGACTAAGCCTCCCTCTGATTGTTCCCTTATCCACCAGTTCCTGTACTTGTCCTCCAACTTATGCATCCCCTTGAGTAGTAAATCTGTATGCTGCTTTGTTTGGCAAACTTGCTCCTGGTCTTAGGTAAATCATCTAAGTTTGTGGAAGTTAAAATTACCTTGGATCTCCCTATGACAACAAATTCATTTCTTCACCTTTTCCAACCTCTTGGAACAACTCCCTTCAACTCATCAGCATTACATTATTTCCAGTTGTTCCTTTGTCAACTTCATCCTTCAATGGCAACATTGTATCTTTATTCCCATCCTTCTCTAGAGTGTAAGTATTTCTTCTCCCATCATAAATAGATTTCCTATCAAACTACCAAGGTCTTCCTAGCAACACATGGCATACATCCATTGGCATCACATCACACAATATCACATCCTTGTAAGTACCAATTTGTATCTCTACCTTGCATTATTTTGTCAAAATAATCTGATGTCATTTTTGCAACCATGACACTTTGTAAGGAGTAGGGTGTATTGTCTTCACTAATCCTAGCTTCTCCACCATTTCTATAGAAGTAAGGTTATCAATGCTTACACTATCAATTATCACCTTACAACATTTTCCTTTGGATTTGCATGTAGTTATGAATAAAATCTTTCTCTGAGTTGGTTCTCTAGTCTCTTTCACTGCCTTAAGAAATACCCTTTTCAACAACATGGATTCTCCTACTTCAGGGGGTTTTTCCTTGTCTACAATTTGAGGTTTTTCTTCATTTGTCTCAGCCGCACTCACATTACTCTAATTTGTAGCTTTATTAAGAGGAGAATCCCATGATCCATTTCCACATTCTCCACATGTATAACATGGAATATCTCTTCCTCAGCCTATTCCTTTGGGTGCAAATCTTCCTCTACTGAAGTTTCCTCTCTGTGGTGGTCTACTACGTCAACTTTCGGCTTCACCGTGAGGGTGTTGAAATATTGGTCTCATAGTTCGTCTACCTCTTACTGAAATTTTTCCTCTATTCCTCTTATTATGTTTCCTCAACATCTTCTCTTCTTCCTTCAAACCTGCTTGATAGGAATTTTCAATTGTCTTCAGACTGAGCAAGATGATCTCATCCTGTATTTCATATCTCAAGCTATTCATATATCTAGCTACCTTCTCCATGTCATCCTCTACACTTCTTGTTGTAATACTCAACCTATAAAATTCTTGTATATATTCTTTCACATACATTCCTTTTTGCCTTAAATTATGTAACTGTTTGAAAAGATTTAATTGGTAATCCTTTTGCATAAATTTAGCTTTCTTTTTACTCACCATTTTGTGCCATTGTTTGATCTTGGACTTTCCTTTTCTTGCTCTGGATGTTTGTAGTTCATCCCACCAGAACGATGCATGACCCTTTAGTCTAGTAACTGAAAAATTCACCTTCTTCTTATCATCAACCTCCGCATAGTCAAAATATTTGTCCAATGAACTAATCCAATCCTTCAACTCTTTTGCATTGAGACTTCCTTCATACAAAGGAATTTCCACCTTTGATTTTCCTCCTACTTTATCCAACATTTTGATAACTTTGGTAGTTTCATTTTCCTCCTCTTCTTCTTCCTCAGTAGATTCTTCTGCAGCACTGGAAGCTTCTCCATCAGATGTTCTCCTCTGAGTAGTCTCCATTGTGTCCATCCTTGTACACAGACTTTGGATCTCATCCAGTAGGACTGCATCTGCTTCAACTCTTCCTCAACCTATGCCAACTCCTATCCTCAGTGGCATGTTTACTGTAGCAAAATTCAAATCTGTGCTCTGATACCAAAAATGACACAGGATGTTAACTAAATAAGGCTAAAGTTTGAAAAAAGACTAATGGTTATCATTATAACCAATCAGATATGTTTAAACAAATTCTTTAAGTGGCTTACTTTTCCGTGAGGGTCCCTCTTTTGCACTAAATATAGCTAGTCCCACTTTGACTTTACCCTTTAACCAATGCTTCACTCTGCACCATTGATCTTCCCTCTCCAAATCTAATGGCTATGGGTTTTCCGGATCGCTAACTAGCCAGTTGATTTTTCACCATCGATCTGCTCCATCCAATCCAACGATCATCGCGCAATATCCCGCGAGCTCTAGCACGACCGTTATCACTTCAAAGGCACGCGAGAAAAAATGTTTTCTCTCTCCTCCATTTCCTATGTGTCGAGTGCTAAGTTTAATCATGCATACTTGCAATAGTGGCACTTACCACCTTTTGAGAACGTGATATACCACTTCCTACTCATCAGATACAAACCACATGTTTTAAACCAAAACATTAATAAAGTGCATAAACAAAGGTTTAGCATTTAATCCAAATATTTAACCTTAATGCTAAATGATCACGATTAACAATAAAACACATAAAAGTTGAGATTTATAATTAGAGCATTAAAATAGAGGAAATACCTATTTAGGGTCCAGAACACCGATACAGAGATGTAAATGATATTTTGCACCAGGATTAACACACAACTACACACTTAATTAATTTATTCAATAAAATAGAAGTTATGGAGTCTTTGCCCTCTAGGCTCAATTACAACAATTTATTTGATCTCTGTCTCAATCTCAAAAGCCTATATATTACTCAAATCTCACTTACTCGCTCAATTCCCTATCATCTCAGCTAATCCTTCTACATTACATTCTTTTCTCTTTTATGAGTTAAATCCTTTCCTAACTGCATTGACAACTTGATCCCTATTTTAATTAATCTAACAATTAAATCTCTATTCTCAAGCTCCGTTA
This sequence comes from Pinus taeda, assembly GCA_000404065.3. NCBI lineage: Eukaryota > Viridiplantae > Streptophyta > Pinopsida > Pinales > Pinaceae > Pinus > Pinus taeda. The sequence continues at coordinate 23,131 of APFE030524832.1, forward strand.
CACACCTACAATAACAACTTATCTTTTTAGCTTGAAAATAATACAATATTCTAATTATTACAATTAATTAATATAAAGACAAATGCAAGAGACTGAACTCTCTCTATTAAAATTGATTTTTGACACTACAGGTCAATGAAATTCATCTTATTTAGCCACAACATGTGAACAAACAATCATATTGCTGGCTAACTCTAAATACTCCTGCATCAAATAAGAATATTTATCTTCAGTTTTGTGAACAAATGTGCTTTTTATTATGTGATTTGGATGGTTTTTTTTAACATTTTTACTATGTTGGTTATATGCTTGTTATAAGCATGGTTTTATGACAAACTTGAGTTATGGCTCTCATCATGTTATGATTAGTAAATGAAATGTAAATGAATGTATGACCTAATAGATGATACTGTATATATTTTGAGAGGGAACCAAACCTTATTAGCGAATCTTAGATAATTATGAGCCCCTTATGTTCATATGTGTATTTATGACCTATAGATTACATCTTTATGATGTGTCTGACAAAATTCTTATCATGGCTAGGATGGGTCAGGTTGAGTGCTTACACAAGATTTTAATTCTAGGCCTTGTATTCTTGTCATTTATCATTCCCGCGAGCTTAATAATGTTTTGGGTAGAGGGGTAGGTCCTAGCCTGAAAAAGTGGCTTAAGTCTCGTGGTTGCTCGCAGAGAACTAGTTGAAAAAGACTACAGTTGCTAGGAAGCAAGACTGTGGGAGTGATTGGAGCGTTTCAATCGCATGGAGGGATTGTTATGGGAGAGACTAAAGGTTATCTTATTTAAAAGTTAGGTTAACTCAGGGGTTACGAACATGGAGGCGTTGGTTATCCCCTCAGGTTCTTGTAGCTCCCGAGGAAGGTCAGTTTGGTTTTGGTTTTTTCATTCCACTTGCTTAATTGTACTTGGCAATTTGAATCATATCATAGAAACTCTTTGTCACATATTTACCCAAATGGATTTTTTAGCTTGAAAATTTTTTGGAGGAAGGTGCTACATATTTGTGTTGATTACAGGGAGCTTAACATATCCACTTTAAAATATAACATCCCTCTTCCATCTATTGATTAGGTTTTGGACACATTATTTATTAAAAAGTACTTATGTTTTCTTGGTAGTTTTAGTCGATACAACTGGATATATATTGCACCCAAATATTAGGACAAATCTACCTTCACATCTCCCCATGATACATTGTCCTATAGAGTGCAACCCCTTGGGATATTCAATGCTCCCACCACCTTGAAGAATTAGCTATATTCTCTAAATGGATCCAAGATTGTTTGTAAATTTATATAGATGATTTATTTGTGTATGGTTATTCTTCTCTCAGAAGCATTAAAATTTTTGAAAAGGTCAGATGCAAATAGAATAACCTTTATTTAAGTGATGTTAAGTTCCCTATGTGGAAGATAAAATTCCTGTAGGACATATTTCACTGGGGAATGTCAATAACGGGGAGATGATGGGCATGGGTGAATAGCTAGGTTTTACAAGAATTTTTAGGTGTTGTTCTCCATGGAAGGACGCAAAAACGAGGGAGATCCACTCCCTCCTACAAGCAGGCTATTGCTAGCAGAGGTAAGAAACCAATAGAAAATGACAGAGGTCCTTCAGAAGGAAGGAAAAGGAATGTTGAAGAGGAGAAAGATGGTACCAAATCAAGGAAGAATAATAGCACAAAAGAAAATGAGGATGAAGACAAGGAATGGGAATCAAAAGACAAATCACAAAAGGGACCATGTAAACCCAAAGTTGTCTTGATGGTTTTAAATGATCTTGCTCTGTAGGAACATAGGGACCACATGCAGACATATGCAATCATTTGTGAATTCATGGGATTATGGCCCACCGAAAAAGCTTTATAGACATGGATTAAATATCACTAGAAACCAAAAGGAAGCATAGACCTACATCTTTGGTCAAAGGGATTCTTCACTTTTGTATTTACAAATATTGAAGGCAAAGATAGACTGTTAGAAGGAGGGCCCTACTTCTATGTAGCAGTAGGCCTCTATATGTGGCCATGGATTATAAATTTTGTCCCAAAGCATGAGACTTTTACTTCGGCGTCGGTATGGGTAGCACTCTACTCTTTACCACTTGATTGCTGGCAAATAGAATCATTATCTACAATAGGAAATAAATTAGGGTGTTTTTCAAAGCTTCTAAGGCCACGAGAAGGGGAAAATACACTTCCTTTGCAAGAATATGTGTGGAGATGGATCTCTCTGGAGCTCTACGTATGAGGTAATATTGGAATTTTTTGATGAACAATGGTTGCAAACATTAGATTATGAGCATATTCCATTCATATGTCACAGATGCCATGAGCATGGGCACCTATTCAGAGACTACCCTCTTAGTAAAATAGAGAACAAGGGTAAAGCTAACACAATGAAAGATACTGAAAGCTTTCACAAAGTGGTACATAAAGGAAAAGGGGGCAAAAGGGGGCCAAAGCAACATTAAACAAATGGGCAACTGGCCAGTCAGAATAGGTTCCAAGTACTCGAAGAAGAGGAAGCAGTAACAAAAGTAGATCAGGCAATGGGAAGAAGTCCCGTGGAGGAGGAGAAATAAGAAGACCGTGAACAAATGCAGGATATTAATAAACATAAGAAACTATGATGAGTGATGCAGAACTAGAGATGGACCAAGAAATGATCCAGAATGATATGGAAATGGAGGACCATGGACTACAAGAGATTCTTGATAGAGAACACCTAGATCTGGAAGGGTTCTTGAAACCGGGAACCATGGGAGGGGTAGACTCGTTCCCTCAAGAAGAGTTCAATAGAGTAAAATAGCTGTTTATATGGAAAAATTAGGCTAAAGGGCTGGAGAGGCAAAGAAACAATGGAAGGCAGGGTAAAGAAGGTGTGAAAACTATGAAAACCACACCAGGATTAGCACCTAGAAACCAACAAAATAAAAGAGGTAGGAAAACGCAGAACGAGATATTGATGGAATGTGGAAAGCTAATGATAGATTCAGGTAAGATGAAAGACCTAACTAGCTACTCCTTTACAAATCTTTAATAATGAAGTTCACTTCTTGGAATATCAGGGGTCTAGGTAGTAAAAGAAAACAATGATTACGTAGTAATAGAATGAACCAAGCAACTTCGGATATGATATTCATCCATGAAACTAAATGCTCCATTCAAAAAATAAAACAAATACATGCCAAATGGCTCAATCAACTTGAGATTCTAGAAGTCAAAGTAGAGAATACAACAAGAGGCATACTCACTGTTTAGAACCCCAAAATGATTGGCATAATAGATGTTGAGGCATCTAGGAATTATTTATCAGTGGTTATTCAACCTGTGGGAGATAGGGAAACCTACCTGTTGTGCCTTGCAAAACAACCCCCCATTTGATCTTTATTATTATTCACAAGACCATTAAAATATGAAATGGGTCCCTTTCAAAATAAAATTGATGTCAATAATCCTTACTTTATAAAAATTCGATAAAGCCAAGAAAAGCAATATCTCTTTAAAACATTGGAAATAAAGCAAATATGTACGCGTCAAGCAAGCAAAAGGCTTCCCCCGACCCGATAAAGCTATCGGCAATATCGGCCATCGGCATTCCCTTGTGCGTCACTATCGTGCCCATCGGCCAAAGCCCCGACCCGATAAGGCTATCGGCGATATCGGCAATCGGCCATTTTATTGAGCACCATTATCATGCCTATCCATAAAGTCCTGACCCGATAAAGCCATCGGCGATATCGGTGATCGGCGGTTCCATTCGCATATCAAGTATTGCTCATAAGCCTTTCCCGACCCGATAGCGGTAATCGGCGATCGGTGTTTTTCCTTGGCAAAACCTTAATGCGCATAAGCCTTTCCCCCGATCCGATATCAGCGATTGGCGATCGGCATGGTTTGAAATATTGTTAAAACTATCCTCGCGCCCCTCCCCGATCCGATGAGATAAGGCACAGTTCTCCAAGAGAAGCCGTTAGAATGATTGGAAAGCTCGAGTTAATAACAATTAAGGCATAATCATACCCGCTTGGCCGCCGGTATGCCTATTGCATGATTTAAAAGATCTTTGGGTGAATATTACACTAACGAGCATTTATAAGGTGGTAGGTCCTATACGGCCCCTTAATGAATCCATCTTTTCAAATCTGCCTATAGATCATATCCGCGCTGTTTTAATAAAGGCAAAGTATATCGACGTTTCTTCTTATTTTACTCTCAGTTGCGAGTTTTATTATTATCTCAGTATTACGCCAAAAACCACCCTTCTGTGCAGATTACAGAGTTGTCAAAGCAATTCAGGCATTATGGGAAAAAAGAAGAAGAAGGTTGCAGGCGAATTACCGTCTACGCCACAACTAATAGTAAACAGTAAGAAGGGATTGATATCAGACACAACGTGCGCGGGACTCGCCAGAACTACCTGGCAAGGAACTTATGATTTGCTGGAAGCCGAGAAGCCTACGCAGGTGGTGGAGGAAGCTACGGCAGATTCCACCAAGAAATCAGAATGCACTCTCAAAGACTTGGCTGACTCTTTCCTACATAGGATAGCGGCAAGAGAGCAAATGCTCCCATACACCGATGCTATTAAATGGGCAATTGAAGAAATTCCTATCAAAGACAGAACCTTCGTTGGAAAAGATGGAAGGATTTTTGGGTCCTTCAAACCAAAGGATTTGAGGCAAATGTATCATTTGCCTATGCCAGAGAAGGTTTACAATAAGGCATTTCTGGAGAAGTTCGCGAGTGAGAATGAAACTGAGTCTGAGCATATCAAGGATTGGAGGCAGAATCCAGCTAAACACAACCATGAAGCCTCTGGTAAGTACTCAGTCGACTCCTTGTATTCACCCTATTGCTATGCTGCTATCATGATGTGTAGATTATGGGGTCTGCATGATTCCACCAATTTTACTATCGAAATGGTTCCCCTCATGGAGGCGGCAATCAACAGTTGGATTATGGATTGGGCCACCATCCTTTCGGATAAGCTCACCATTGCCATCCAAGAATATAGGAATAAGACCAGAGTTAGTGAAAGGATAATCCCCCCGTTCTATTACAGTGCTTATATTTTGGATACCCTGTGTTTTAATTCCGAATTTCCCATTCTCAGTTGGAGGTGGACCGCACAGGACCCCTCCCCCATCCATATTTACCATCGTAAGATGTGGAAATTGTCTCATAAAGCATACTTGTATCATATCTGTAATGGTTTCATGATTCCTATTTATTATGCCATTTTTAATAGGCCCATTCCAAGGATTTCTTACTTAGCCTCTTTTGACCTGCCATCAGTAGGTAGCTGGTTTGGTGAAGAACATTTTACGTATGTTAGAGTTTTTGGTAGTGAAGCCAATCCCCATGTCCTTCCCTTATATGTTCCTGATAAATTGTTAGGCCGGGAAATTGCCTACCAGCTCTCAACTAAGAGTACCACACAGACTCTTAGGAACAAGCAAAAAAGGGGCTGGCCAACTTTTCCTCTCAGATGTGGGGTTTTTACCCTGCACGATTTAAAACATGCAGAAAAGGAAGCCATGAAAATTCAAGCCCTACATCTTCCTATACTCCCAAACAGAGCATATGACCCCAGGAAATATGCATACGCCGCTCTTGAACATGCCAAGTTATCAACATTTGAGCACAAAGAGGATATTTTTGATGATATATTTACATCAGCAGAATCAATTGGTCAGGCCAGAGAAATTGCTAGAACGAGGTATAAAGACGAAGGGTTATCTGAATTCAATAGACTCAGGCAGCAGAGGTTGCAAACTCTGCCCCTGGATTTAATAATGCTGACCCAAACGTCATCTTCAAGTGAGCCTGATAAGCAACGTCAGAAAGGACCCCCTGCTACAATGAAAACCAAAACTAATGAGCAGGAGGAACAATTGAAGAAAAACCAAGAGGATAAACTGAGACAAGAGCAGGCATAGCGTTCAGCCAAAGAAAAAGAAGAACTCTTAGAACGAGAGCAAGCAGAACGCTTAAGAAAGGAAGAGGAAGACAGACTAAGAAGGGAGCAGGCTGAGATCCAGCAGAAAGAACAGGAATGGTAAGAGAAGGAGAAACAAGAACAACTGCTCAAGGAGTTACAATCCAAGAAAAATACCCCCGATACTAATAAGGGTACTGACACAAACACCGAGCTGCAAAAGGAATGGCAGCATTTTAGTACTATTATCGGCGGAATTAAGAATTCACAAAACATAGAGACTCCTAGAAGCAGCGGCATACAGAATGAAGGCTCATCCCAGGCTTTGAGCACAACCACCGGCCCACCTAAAGTTATGAATGTAGAGATAATTCCGAAGGGTCCTAGTGACCAAATCACCCTCCTGGTAGAAGACATTCCTCCACTGAACGTCTTCTACAGCCCTAAGCATAAAGCAGTAGTAAAGAGATCAAGGAAAAGGCGGAGTCTTGATCAACCTCCCCTCCTTCCTGAGCAATCATTAACGGGCAATATAGTCTGGAGAGAGAAATTTGATCCCTCTGATGACCTGACCAAGTTGTCACAATACGCGGGAGCTTATTCGGCTGCCACTATTGACAAGGCCTCAGAAGTATCAGTTCTCTTAAAGACAAAGGACCAGGAGATTTTGAATCTTCAAACGGAATTAGCAGATGTCAGACAAAGGATAATGCAAGCTGAGCAGCGATCAACAGGACACCAGCAAGAAACAGTGCGCATAAGTGAGCAGCTATTAGAACAGCAAAAAATCCATAGCCAATTGGTGCAACAATGGCAGGAGGAAAAAAAATCAATCACCCAGGCAGCCATCCAAAAGCAGAGCGAGTTGACAGAGGCATTGGAGCAGCTAAAGGCAGCAAATGAGCAATCTTTAAAAACTAAAGATGAATATATTGCTCAAATCACAACACAGTTGGAAGCCACCAAGGGAGATGCGCAAATACAAGAATTCAAACAAGAGGCAATGATAATCAACAAAGCACTTGTATCCCAAGTTAAACTCTTGGCGCAATCCCTTTCCCAGGCAGAACCACTTTGTGAATTGGCTACGACGGTAAGTGACCAGGTAGAAAAGATTAGAGCAGAGTATAATCAAGCCGAAGAAGATATCACAAACTATCTTGAATGGCAAGATTCAAAGTCAGGTAAGCAAGCCAATTTACCTCGGATATTGGAAGTCCATAAAAATATATTGTTTACAGAATGGCAGACACAAATATTAAAGGCAGAAAGAGCAGCATCTAGATGTACATTAACCGCCGGTAATTTGGCCGATATAGTAAATGATACTCTATATTTGGCCAATATTACTTCCCAATGCACGCCTGGCAAGATTACTACTGCATATACATTGGAACAAACATGCTACCCTGATTTAGAGAACAGAGCAAGGTTGATTACCGCGGTTAACTCTTTAGACATGGATGCATATTGGCGGTTTCTAATCAAGCCGCATGAACAAAGATCTGCTCTCAAGTGCCTAACCGATGCCGTGCAATACATGATCCCCGAGATCCAGGACTCCACCTATGCTGCCCAGCTCAGTTCCAGGCTCAACAAACCTCCTGAAGTCGAGCCAATGCTCGCTATCAATCAACTCAGGTACAAGGGAAAGCAGCCGACAGAGTGATTCATCGTCCAGCTCCTCCGATCGCCAACAAAATAGGAAAAAGAATTAATTGAATTCATCGTCCAGCTCCTCCGTTAGCTTTTCTGTTTTGATAGATATTTTAGATTAGCATAGTATTTATAGACCCTTTCATGCATTTAGAAAGGGTCGTAAAATTTTGTATAAGACTTAACAGACTGAAGTTTGCACTACTGTGCTTCAGTCTCTATTCTTTTATGAAACTCGACCACCTGCTTGTACTTTAACAGAGAAGTTTCTTGATTCAATTGTGCACTATTGTCGTTGATGCAAAGATGGTTATGCGTTGAAGTAGAAGTCATACATAGAGATTCATATCGGGAGTGGTTTGAAAATCAAATGGTATTTCTATCCTTTGTTTGAATCCATTCTGTGTATTTGATTTCACTGTGTAATTATTTTATGCTATCATTAGTTGTATGCATGCGTAATAACCAGGAAATCTTGTTCATACCACTATTGGGTGTTCAGATGATATGCCTTATTTTTCAATCATGTATGCATTAATGGTATGAATCTTTAAAGTTTTGTAGTATTGCTTTAATCACTGTATTTAACTATTTAGGTACAGTAATCTTGAATGATTTAATATCTATGTTTTAAGAATGCAGTTATCTATATAATTGTATTTTTAGGATATAGAACATCAAAAGCTACGCTTTAGAAGTTCAATTAGATTCCCGGGATAGTTTTATTTACTTACATTTCTGTTAATAGTTTTAGTCATTCACCCATCACTACTGTTATTTACAAAGTATTCATTCATCCCATTCATCTATTGCTGGGAAACTGGTCCCATTATCCCCAGTCGGAGCCACTACACCAAATGGAAAAGGAGCTGCACTAAGGTCCAGACCGGGTGGTTTCCCCCAATGTCGATGCAACGATTTTCGAGGCATCAACAGCTACAAAAAAAAAAATCGAATCCTAATGAGGCACTATGCCTTCTTATTTAACTGAATCTACCAACAACTGCCTTAAAATTAGGGAGTCTTGGATCCTAACTTGAGATCAACTTGTCTTCAACTATCACTGGCTTGGTGGCCAATGACCTCGGTGGGCTTGGCTGCTTGTAACTTTGAGCTCATGAGATCCGGTGGAGGAATGTTTTAGTGATTGTGGAGTTAAGGAGGGAGATACAATCTCCTAAAATCCTTTTTCTTGTCTACTTCGAGTTCCTGCACTTCAATTAGCCAAAATTTCTCAAAATCCTGCAATTAATGCACATTATGCCACATGATATAACATATCATCGTTACCCTTATCACTAAGAAAAATATAATAAAATATGTAAATAAATGTGAGAAAATTGTATTCTAATAAGATGGAGGGTGGCATTAAGGTCCATATAATTTACCTATTGATGAGCCTCATCATCACCCCACTACTGAAAGTGTTTCTCATCCTCTGAGCAACTTAATCTATGTCCATGTCTTTCATTGCTCTAGTGGCCTCTCTAACATCCTAGGATTCTGTTGATGCATTCTCCTCTTGTTGATAACATCCTCCATTCTTCTCTATTTCCTCCCACCGCTTTCTTTCCTCTTCCTCCTTTCTTCCTTCTAATGTACCTAAGAGCAATGGTAGATTGAGTTTCAAGTCAATCTAGTTAATTTTGAGTCTATGCAGTGCCTTCTTATACAATGTGGTCCTTTCTAGTGAACCCCTCATTCTTTTAGGGGAATGATACTCCTCGATCCTTATGCTGTGTGGTAGGGTGCCCCATCTCCTTTGGCATGTTTTCCAGCTTTCATCCCCCAACAATATCAAGGTGTCCTCAAAATATGTTAGTGCAAGGTGGGGATCATTGGCGATGATGTTGTGGTGCTAATGACAACCATGGAATTTATCTGTTCTATTTTGATGTAAAGGGGATCTTTTTCTTTTGTTTCCAACACCCTCTTTAATTCCTTAGACCTGGCCTCCTCATGACTCATCCATGATGCCAAGGCCATTAGTTATAAGTCCCCCAGCTTTGGATTGGGGTCCCACACATTCAATTATTCTAAGGCTAAGTTGTGTAACTAGATTTCAGATATCTTGGCCCTCTCCTCCAAGGTTCTTTTGTCACAGAGCTCAATGAACTGCCTATAGTCCTAGAAAGGCATAGTCCCTCATTATGTTAGGTTATTTATCTGAAATTGTAGCCATTGATCTTTTAGGTACAAGGCATATGAATTTGATGGCATCCTGCACTGGAGTTCCTCCATAGAGATACTTTTTTTACTCTTTTTTTCCTGTACCTTCCTCCTCAACCATGTGTTTTCAGCCTCTAGTTGAGATTTCATAACTCTTTCCTTGTCTCTTATCCTACTCAACTCTCTGCCCATATCTAGTAGCTTCTCTTCCATATGGATCACATCCTCTACATTCTTTGATTTAGCAATTTGCATCCAATGATGTGTCCTTGCTCTCTCCTTCTCAAGCTCAAAGAAGAGAGGGATGGAAAATTTTTGTGGTATTACTCTGCCTCCCTCAGTGAATCTGTAATAGGAGTTGAGATTGGGTTGTGGGCTAGGTTCTTGCAGCTCTTGGGATTCTCCCTTTAATGTCTCTGGAGCGTCTACCTCCCCTTGTACTTGTGTTTGTACTTCCTTGCCTTTCCTTTGTCCTTGTTGTTCTCCCTGCCGCTTTTATTGTGCTTCTTGTAGCGCTGATAGAGTTTCCTCTAGGATTGCCCATGTTTCCTATCGGAGGATTTTCCATTTCTAAAATGGGGTCAAAGCTCCTTCGATTGCTTTGCTGAGGCTAACTTGGTGACAGGCCTCCTAACTTGGGAAGCCTATTTTGATGTGCCCTCTTCACCTTTCATTTCTGGGGAGACTAGCTATTCTTGTCCTTTTGGTGAGTCTTCAATGATGATAGGAGTCTTCATAGGTGTTATTGGTCTCCCCTATTTTATCTTAGTGCTCCTCCTTGTTTTGAAATATAAGGGAGTCTACCTCTGCCTTTTCCTTGTTGACTTTATGGGTGTGCTTAGGGTGGTCAAGGAAGTAGCTGCCTCCTTCTCTGTGGGTTTAGGAGACACTCTTGGAGATTCCTCCTTTTCTTAGGCATGTTTTTCAAGGCATGCCTCATCCTTCTGTGCTTCTTCCCCATTGTTCTCTTCTCCCTATATTTTATTGGTCTCTGCCTCCTCTTATTCCTCTGGTTGTTCCTTTTCTTCTTCTTTAGGGTTTTCTTCTTCCTCCTTACCACTAGAGGTTGCATCTCTTTCATACTCAATTGCTTCAGTTACAGCCTCCCTGTACATGTCCCTAAATGTGGACCATAGAATAGGGACCCTTAATTGGCTTAAGGCATCTTCTACTATGAGCTTGATTAGTCCATGATGTGCTAGCTACTGATGTTTTCCTTCCTGTACCTTTATGCTGATGTCTATTATTGATTGCAACAAGAAGTAGGGCACACTAAGTCTTATGTTAAGGGGTAACTCTTCTCCAAATCGCAGCTCATGGAGGAATCTAAATATGTTAAATTTTGGTATGTTCTATGCTTAGAGCAATTTACTTCAATTTTTCTTTTTAGCTCAATGACAATATTTAGATTAGAAATCACATCAGCATGATAGTAAAGTGTAGATAGAACATAAACATAAACATCAGAAGACAAGCCAACATAAGAGGACACGAGATGTGGCACCAACCAGGGACAAACCCCAATGTGGGGAAACCCTTGATCAATTCTTCTTATATTCTTCAATAGTTTAGCAGAGAGAGAGATAGTACATATACATTTGATGTCAACACTTTGACTTGCCAAAATGACATCAAAGATCTTCGTCATGAAGATGACACAATGCAGTTATACCCTTGGCACCAAGTACAACATCTTGGAGAGCAGCCTTCAATCTTCAACTAATTTGCAGCATAAGGTACTTCAAGGTGAGACCCTTACATCATCATGCTGCTCCTTGTCAGTTGAACCAACCTCAACACAATAATACCAACCCATTAAACTAGATTTGTCCATCTCATATTACAGTAGCATCAAACATCCCTCTAATAGCTTCAACAACATGAAAACTCCACATATATTATGCTAATGATCTGAGCCCTCAAATACCCATACGAAATATTGACTGTGGTGTTATGGCCTATGGCCTAAAACATAATTTTCCTCTGCTGCTCACAAGGAATTCTGCACCTTCATACGATCATCTAAGCAATCTACTTTCTATTAATGGTGAAGCTCCACCAAGGTCACTGAACATAGGCCTATATTAATCTGCCCTCTAATAGTCCCCTTTTTTGTTCCAAAGGTTTCCAACCAAGGTCTTCAACACAATGATTTCACTTCCATAGACTTCACTGTTCATAACCTTCATCAAGTTCACACCCCTTGCTCCATCCAAGTGACTGTACTATTGTCAATGCAACCCTAAGATATGTTGTCCAAGCACGCCTTTCCAGACAAACTTCAACGCATACCCTTCAACACTCTTCTCCATGTCATACAAGCCAATTTCAAACCTTCCTTATCTGCCTAAAGCTTGATGATGTCCCTGTTCAAATAATAGGTCATATTAGGCATCATTTAGATGTGGTAAGCCTCCTCCATGATTGTGGCTAGGGAATGCTTGAATAGAATTCTTTTTTACTGTGTATAGGGCTAGTTAAGGCCTTCTCTTACCAACATATAAGGATCCTCCTCTTGCTACATAGAACCCTCATTTGACTGCGGATTATATCACCTTTGAGGATTGTAGTTAGGGTAGCATAGAGGACTCTTCTTTCCAGTGTATAAGAGACTTCTTCAATTGCAGATGTAGGGAAGCATCTAGTCCTTCTTTTGGTGCTGAATAAGGCCAACAATTAGGGCACATCTAGATTGTGACTAGGACACAAACAGAACTGTGGATAGGGATCTTTTGAACAGCGTGTAGGTCTCTCCTTAGGACTGTGTATAGGTGCCTTTTAGGACAATAGATAGGGTATCTTCTAGACCAGCAATTAGATCTCTCCTTGCTTCGTTATGGAGTCCTCCTTCACTGCGTTAAAGCCTCCTTCACGACAACGTTAAGGTCTAGGGAATCTCCTTTAGGGAAGCATATCCTCTTTAGATATATCCTACCACCAAAACCCAAAGACAAGTGGAGAGTAAGAGATCACAAGAGGTGTGTCTAAAATGACTGCAAGCCACCTCTATTTAAAGTGAAACATTGAGGATAGATGGGGGTAATTTGGTTGCTGGCAGACCTTGACGAATGGTCACATAACACAAAAAAATTCATATCTCCATGAATACATGTCAGAATCAGACGATCTTTAGATCAATCCTACACCTCTCGATGAGAGGAATCCAAGAAAAATATTAGCTGCCATGAATAAGAATATCCACGTGGAGTTTGGCCCTAGTTTCCATTTTTAACAAAATTGATAACCCTAGACTATACTGAGCCTTCCCTCACAAGAAATATACTTGAGAATGTGATAGCTTAATTCATCCCAAGGATAGGGAAGGTTCTCCCTTCTAATCCCATTGTTTCCTCAATTGGCTCCTCATCTCTCAAGAAAAAGTTATTCTTGGCATAAGTGTTGCTAGATTTATCCTCCTTTATCCATTGTAAGCCTAGAGGAAGTGTAGTGATTCTGATAATGCTTTTAGGGGTAATTGTTACTGACAATCCTCTCACCACAGAAGTGGCACTGGATCTAGCCTGAGGTGTGAGTGACATGTAAAATTCCCGAGCTACATCATCATAATATCCTCTAAGAATCTCGAAGAATCCCAACCATTGATGCCTTCTAAATATCTCTACCACAGAGAGATGGAGGTGTATTCTAGATGTCCCTGTGGGCTCCGTTCTGTTGAAACCTCCTCTCATTTTCTCCTCTCTGTCTACTGACTGTAGGTAGTTGGGTGGCTTAGCTTTAGAGGTTTCCAAGGTGACTAAGGGTTTATATTTTAGGAGGGTGATGTCTGCAATTCTTCCTTTATACCCACAGGATTTCTACACACAATTTTGTCTATCCCTATGCACACTATAATTACTAGAAAAAAATGAAGATTTATTTTCCTTTTATCTTTCTTAGCTATCAAATCAAAACATAGAGGATATGGGCCACCTACCTTTCACTATAATGCTCTGGTTGAGGATAATTCTTGAATACTTGGGCCCTGGGCACCCCCTCACAGATGTTTTTGACAATTCCCACTATTTCCTGTAATTTTTTTGTGTTTCCTATAGGTGTTCACTGCAGGATGGCCGAGACTAGATTTCCTTTTTGATGGCTCCTACAGGTGGTCCCATTTCTCTAAACATCGAAATGAACGATCTGTTCATGAATGTTATGGATTTTTTCTATTTATGGTCGATTCCTTGGAGAGGTGTGCTAGTTGGAAGGGTACGTGATTTCTCCTTTTGGATCATTGGCCCACCGTTAGTTATCATGCAACCCTTTCTTGTAATCATCACCCACTCCTGTACAACTTAACTTGACCACATTTTTGACTTATTTTCTTTGGCGTGACCTTGCCATGTGGTCTACTGACTAGAAATTCACTTTTAGTTTTCAGGTTGAGGGTGGCCAAGTTAATTGGCCACCTTCAGCTTATAAAATCATCTTTTTCATATTCTTACACTTTTATCATATTCATACTTAGGAAAGAGTGTGGATGAGGTGCCATAGTTGTGGCTTCTTTCACTTAATCGATGCATGTTGGAGGGTGGCTCTACTGCACTTCTTCTCATTCAGGTACATGTTCTCCTTTGCTCTTGTTTTGTTGATTTCACACAACTTATATGTTTGTCTTCTTTGTTGTGATGTGAGGGTGTTGGCCTCTTCTCTTGCTATTGAGCTCTGGATAAGTGCCATAGTGCCTAAAGGGGTGCTAATACTATTTCTCGACATGAATGCTGAAGGAGGAGCATGGAGACTATTGTTGTCACAATACAAGCTGCTACAGGGTTTCCTGTAGTACTACATAAAATCTTGTAGCTGCCTCTTTCTTAATTTTTTTGTTTTTTGCTTTCTTGGAGGAGGAATAGGTATTGAAGTAGGAGTGGAAGGGGTGTAAATGGGGAAGATGGAGTGGTAGGTGAAGTATGCCACTGATGGTATCGCCTTTGGAATTTTCTTTCTTTTCCTTTTTTTCTTCCCTTTTTTATTTTATTTTTTCTTTTTGAGTGGTTTCTTTGATGGACACAAAGGATGGCATGGTCATGAATTGGTGTTGGGTGAGATGTGGTGAGGTAAATTGCCTCCTCTTTCAACTCAAAGCATGCCTGCATCATTATTTCGCAACTGAGATTCCATTCCTGTAGAGTTTTAGGACATCTTGTAGTACTATAGGAAACTCTTGTAGTAACTATAGGAAATCTTGTAGAAGTCTGAAAATTGCCTGCAAATTGGTTTTTGATGTTTGGAGATGAGAATGGATGTTGAAGACATGGTGAGCATGGAAGGTATGAAATGAATGAAGGAATAATGGGGTGTTTCTTGGCTTGATTCCCTCTGAACTTGGTGTCTTTCATTGCCTTGAAAACCTGCAAAAATCACAGACTTTTATTAGTGGGTAGGTTTGAGGTCTCGGCCATACCATTTTAGTGTGTGTGTGTGTGTGTGTGTGTGTTTTGAAAGGAATACAAGTCATCTCAAAGGAGGTTTTCAACCTATTTGTCTGCCCTATGTGCCTCAAGGGAGGTTTTCACCCAAGGATCTTTT
This sequence comes from Pinus taeda, assembly GCA_000404065.3. NCBI lineage: Eukaryota > Viridiplantae > Streptophyta > Pinopsida > Pinales > Pinaceae > Pinus > Pinus taeda. Next base: position 38,448 of record APFE030524832.1, read on the forward strand.
ATTTTTCCATTTTTCACTCTTGGGCTACTTCAAGGAGTTTTTCAACCCAAAAGTTTGCGTTAGGTGCCTCATGGAGGTTTTCACTTAGGTCCCTTATTGTTTTTTTCTCTTTTTTCATTTTTTTTCAAAAATAAAATAGTCTTCAAGAATTCAGTGAAGTGGAAGCTGAGACACCTCCAATCACCATCACTACCTTACTGATACTACTGATAAACTCTTCCTTTGACAAAGGTCTTTTGTAGGCTTTCAATATATATCCATTGACAAGCAAGGGGATGCTTTCTTCATTAATGGTTCTTATCTGAACATCGCCATTGTCATGACAGCTTTCTATCACATATGGGCCCAGCATTTGGTCATCAATTTGCCTTTTAAATCCTTGAACCTAGAGTCATATAGAAGAGCCAAATCACCCTCTTGAAAAACTTTGTCTTTGATATTTTTGTAATGTCAAAACTTTCTTTGTACTTGAGTCACCTTTGTGTGTAGGAGGGCCTGTGTATTGAATTCATCTAACCCATTGAGCTAGAGAAACCTCTCTTGCTATGCTCGTGTAACATCTAAATCCAACTATGCTTCCATTCTCAAAGTGCTGTACTCAAACTCAATGGAGTCCATAGCCTTCTTCCCATAGAGCAAATCATAAGGGGTGTAACCTCCACTAGTCTATCATCCCAATCTTTCATGCTGCTAATCACCACCTTTGTGAGAATTCTTTCCAATGAACTGTTGGTAAATTCTGCTTGTCCATTGGCCTGAGGGTGGTAAGGAGTTGACTTCATGTGCTTGATCTTATGTTGTCTCAGTAGATTCTCAATCTGGTGTGAGGTGAATTGAGTGCCTTGATCAATGACTAGCTCTTTAGGGTACCCAAACTTGTAAAACACATTCTCCCTCAAGAACTGATGAGCCTCGCTATTGCAACAAGAATGCTGCAACTCCCAAGGCTACCGACTTTAATTATCAACCCGTGGTTCGTACAAACTTAAGAGGTATCGACACTATATGTGCAACATACAATGCGTCCTTCCTTTTTATTCATGATATAATGGAGTGCATGTACTGAAGTCAATTCCTAAACTAATTATAGAAAATGAAATGTTCAAAATGGAACCTTAACCTATTGCAAGAAATAAAGTACAAGGAAAGAAATCTATTCTAATTGCACAAAGATCATGAACTAAATTTGAAAGAAACCTAGATTAACCCTATTTATCACATGTTATTATTTAAACTAACTGAGCATGAAATCTGGTCTAGAGATTACTAACTGCTGTGTTCATGTGTAAATATAAAAGAACCTTTTTGCTTTATAAATGCAAATGCTAATCTTTCTTTGATCTTTGGCAGGGGAGACAAATGTGGAGCAAGAGGGTTAAAATGGAATTGATGGCATGGAGGTCAAGTAGAGGCCTAATCCCAGCTTTAATGATAAGCTTTCTCAATTCAGGCTCAAAACAAGCTTTCCTATAGGATGCTACATGATTTCCTACAGGATCCCTAGATTTATTACAGGATGTTACAGATTTACTATACAAAATTATAATTCATCGAATGACCAAGAAAATAAAATCCAAATTGTATGGGACAAACTTTTTTACTGACTAGGATTTCTTAGGTCCCCATTCCATGTGGAATCACTCAAAAAGACCTCTATTAACCCATGCCAAAAAATAGCACAAAATTACTAGTCGAAAATCTAGAAATTCGAAAACTAGTGAACTAGTAAATATATAAAATGTCTAACCTAATCAAGTGAAAATTCAATGGGGTAATTTTTGTTATGAGCTAGAATTTTTTTTTTATATAATTCAAGTGGAACCAATTCTATTGAAGCTCGTTAGCATGCTCTAAAAAATAGCAACAATTTATTGTTCTTTGCCACAAAGGAGTTCCAGAAATCTAGATTTGGGAATAAGAAAGCTAATCCAAGTAGCTCAATGATTACTATGACCTTCCAAATATTTTCCAATGATGAAATGATTCTTGTGATCTTTCAAAAGAACTTACATTAACCATTTAACACAATCCTACAACAAGTAATCATTAATACTAAATGTACAAGTAGAAAGAAATAAAAACAACAGATGCCTGTGAATAAGAAGTGAAAAGAAGGAAAGAAAATGATACAAAAGGCCTCTGAGGGTCCTCGGATGGCCAAGCCCAAGGAAACCAAGATACCTATAGAGGAGAACAAGATTTAGAAGCTATACATGACACCAATCTTCATTATTTTCATCAATACAATTACATTTCTGTAAGAAAATACAATGGAGCTGTAGAAATAAGATTTCTCTCCATAAGAACACTAAAGAAAATATCTCCCTAGAGGAAAATTCGACTTGGTACTTATAAAAAATGATTTGGAATCATTACCCATGAAAATAGGAAGCTTTCCCCACCAAAATCCCTTGATTAGTGGATTTGGTCCCCAATACTAGGAATTTGCATAAATGGTAGGGAACACATTCCTAGATTTTCTCAATCATTGGAGTTCCACAATGTGTGCCATAATTCCATTATATCTTGCTAATTTTTTATTTATTATTGATCGTCCTATAGTATGGAACAAGTCCTTAAATTATCTCCTCCTCCAAATCTTCATAATTTTCCCAATATTCTCATAATATTCCACATAAATAAATAATATTAGGCACAAATATGCAATTATTCATAAACATTCCTAATGAATATATTAAAGTTAAAAATACATTATCTAATGCAGAAAGAGAGGTTTAATGTGCTGAAGGATTTTCATAGGCCTTAATTTATGTTTAATTTAGAGGCATGGGCCTTAATTTATGTCTAATTTAGAGGCCCATCAAGAACTCAACCACTCTCTTCTGCGGCTACCTTGATAGTCTTGGTTTAAGCCCACTTTATTAAGTAATCAGTGCACACAATTATGTACTTTTTATGTCGTTATGGTGGATGGGCCCAATGGAATCCATGCCCCACTTGTTAAATGGATCAAAATTCACTTGAGGTTGCAAAGGAATTTCATCCTTGGGAGAAGGTTTCCCCATTCTTCGGCACCAGTCACATTAGATGGTATATCCTCTTGCATCTTGGTGGAGAGTGAGCCAATTGTAGTCAGCTTCTGGTACCTTGAAGGTTGTCCTCTTGGCTGCAGAGTGGCCTCCACAAGGCCAATCATGATAGGCCAGAAGGATGTCAAAATCTTCCTCCTCCCTGACACATCTTCTCAGAATTTGATCTGGGCCTAGCTTGAAGAAATTGCCCCCAATCTAAGTGAATAGTGCATTTTTCCTTATAATTCTTTTTGTTTCCTTGGAGGATAGATTTGGAGGGAACTGTGTAGCCACTAAGTAGTTGGCTATGTCAACAAACCACGATGAGAGAGCTGAAATAACAAATAAATTCTCATCTAGAAGCTATTCATCAACCATTCCTTCCTCACATGTAGGCAAATCCAGTTTGGACAAAAAATCTGCAACTACATTTTCTCTACGAGGCTTATCAATGATAGTTAGATCAAATTGTTGTAACAAAAGCAACCATCTAATAATCTGGGCATTCACATCAGGCTTGTTCATCAAATATTTATTAGAATCATGGTAAGTATGTACAAAGGTCTAGTAACCAGTGATGTAATGTCTAAATTTATTCAAGGAATGGACAACAACTAGGAGCTCTTTTTCAGTCACAATATAGTTCAATTTTAGCCTTGGATATATTATTGATGATGAAGTAAATGGCATAAGGTAACTTGTCCTCTATCTCGCCTAGACCTACTCCTATCGATTTTTTAGATGCATCATCATAGACGTGGAAAGGAAGATCCCAATTCGGCCTCAAAGTATATGTGCAATAGTCAACTTGTCCTTTAGGGTTTCTAGGGCCTCTTGGCAACTTTTTGACTATAAAAATTCAGAGTCCTTGGCCAATAGTCCAAACAAAGGTGAGGCTACTTTGCTAAAGTCCTTTATGAATCTCCTACAGCATCCAACTAAACCTGAGAAACTTTTGACATCCCTCTGCTTCTGAGGAGTAGGGACCCTCTTTATGATAACAATTTTGTTTTTGTCCACTTGCAGTCCTCCCTCGGATATTGAGTGACCTATAACAATCCCTACAGTCATCAAGAACTCACACTTATCAAGACTAAGGGATAAGTTCATTTCAATGCATTTGTTTAATACTTTTCCCAAGTTAGAGAGAGCCTCTAGGAAATTACACCCATAAGGGGTGAAATCATCCATATAAATTTCCATAGAGTCATGGATTAGCTCTCCAAAGATGCTCAGGACTGCCCTATGAGAAGTGGCAGGGGAATTGCATAATCCAAAAGGAAGGACCCTATAAGCAAAGTTACCCTAAGGATTAGGGAGTATCATACCCCTGAAAGAATGAGGGATGCACTTGAAAGTACCCCACTGTATAAGAAGGCACTACAGAGACTCAAAATCAACTAGATTGGCTTGAAACTTAGTCCACCATTGCTCTTGGGTATGTTAGAAGGAAGAAAGGAGGAAGAGGAAATAAAGAAATGGGAGGAAATAAATAAGCATGCGGGATTTTATCCACAAGAGGAGAATATAACAACAAAATCTTGGGATATCAAAAAGGCCACAAGATAAAAGAAAGACATGGACATAGATTAAGTTGATGAGAGGATGAGCAACACTTTCAGTAGGTGGGTGATGATGAGGCTCATCAATAGGTAAATTATATGGACGTTTATGCCACCCTCTAGCTTCTTAAAATTGACTTTTCTCACATTTGTTTACATATTTTATTATATTTTTCTTAGTGAGAAGGGTAAAGATGAGATGTTATGTCATGTGGCCTAATGTGCATTAATTACAAGACTTGGAGCAATTTTGGCTAATTTAAGTGCAAGAACTCGAAGTAGACAAGCAAGAGGGATTTTAGGATATTGGATCTCCCTCCTTAACTCCTCAATCACTCAAATATTCCTCCACTAGATTTCATTAGCTCGGAGTTACAAGTAACCAAGCCCAACAAGGTCATTGGAAGCCAAGACAGTGATAGTGGAAGACAAGTTGATCTTGAGTTGGGAGCCAAGCCTCCTTAATTCTAAGGAAGTTGTTTGTAGCTTCAATTGTATAAATAAGAAGGTCTAAGGCCTCATTAGGCTTCAACTTGTTTTGTTGTAGTAGAGAGGCATTTCAAGCTAAGACATTGTGACTGATAACTCTTATGTATTTTTAACATTTTGATAAAAATGAAAAGCATTCCCTTGATCCAAAACTAATTTGACTTAGAGAGATGAATCTCTTGGGTCAGGGCCCAACCCTAGCAGCAAAGGTTCCTCTTTCTGTACATGTATGCTTACATTACGTTCATAGTTAGTTGTTGAAGTGATTTTGGTTTTGTTTAATCTGCAAGTATTTGGATGATTACTTAGTTTTCTTCCATTTGTGGATAGATAGATCAGTAGTACAATAGTGATAGTGAACACTCTAGAAAAGCTTGTGGTCATGGCCTCTGCCTCATCTCCCTTATGGGATCATCGTTTTAGGGTTCCATTCACATAGCCCAAAAGAAAATTTATTATTTGATCATTGCATAACTTAGGATTTCTTGTTGCACAAATCATTGTTTCCAAATTTCTTAGAAGCACTTGCAATTTTCATTTTGGTCTCCTGAGTTTGCTATGGTTTAGAACCACTTCCATTCATAAACTTAGCCATTAGCTATTAATAACTCTGTTTTTTCTAAATTCAACTCATCTTTTCCATATATAAATGAAGAAAAAAATGTATGTTGTTGCAGGATTTTCTGATCTATGGGAAGACCTCATCTCTCTAGCCTCATCTAAGTCTCTTTCACCTACGTTTCCAAAGTCCACCAAAACCTAATCCAAATTCCTATTTTGTAGCAAAGTGGACATTTTGCTTGAGCAAGTCCAACCATATTTGAGCCTTGGACTGAGCCTTAGGTAGTGTGCACCTCCTATGTGCCTTATTTCCTCATCAGATATGTTTCCCACACTTCATTATACCTTTCCTACCTCCCTATAAGATTTCGGTCTATTTCCTGTAGTAAAACAGGGCACCCTATAGTAGAACTAGGACATCCTGTAGTACTACAGGAAACCCTGTAGTAGCCTGTTTTAAGTCCAAATTGAACAGAAATGGTCATATGAGCTTAGGTTAGGCCTCCACTTGGCTTCTATACCCTCGACACCATTGCAGACTTGTTTCCCCATACTTGTCTCCCCTACCAAAGAATAAATTGGTTAAATTAGCATTTGCATTCCTAAAACGGAAAACCAAAAAGGCATTTTTTGCAATTTCTAGTTAGCACATGCATGCAGCAGTCACAATATTTTTTGGATAAATTTCCATGCTTATTTAGTCCACATAACTAGATGTTGTATGAAATGTTAAGTTAGGTCTCTTTTGCAAGAAATATGTGCAGTTTCTTAGTTAGATGATTTCATGTCATTTTATAGCACCTTCCAATTCAACACTTTCATTTCCTAGAGTAAGAAACATTCCCTTTCTGCATAAGAGTAATTTTCTCTTTGTTATTTGGTAGTCAGACTCCTTCTAGTCAATAGAAGACCAGTTTGAAAAACCCTAGTGGTCTATTGCCTCTATTGAAAAGTGACAAGAGTATACTAGTGCATCGATTCTGTATACAACATTGTTACCTCCAAGTTTGTATGAACCTAGGGTTGATGAATTAAAGTTGGTATCCCTAGGTGTTACAACATTCTTGCTGCAATACTAGAGCTCATCACTTTTTGGCATGGTTGTTGAGGGCATGGTCATGAGTTGGTGTTGTAGTATAGTGGCGAGTATTCCCTCCTATCACGTGGGTGACCTGGGTTCGATTCCCAATGACGACGCCAAAAAGTGATGAGCTCTAGTATTGCAGCAAGAATGGTGCAACTCCTAGCGCTACCAAATTTACTTCATCAACCCAGGGTTCGTACAAAATTGGAGGTGACAGTGTTGTATACAGAGTAGATGCAATGGTATACTCTTGTCACTTTTCAACTAGGGTGATAGACCACTAGGGCTTTCTAAACCAGTCTTCTATTGAATAGAAGGAGTCTAAATACCAAAGAGCAAAGGGAAAATTACTCTTAACATAGAAAGGGAATGCGGCCTACTCTAGGAAATGAAAGTGATGAATTGGAAGGTGCTATAAAGTAACATGAAATCATCTAGCTAAGAATCTAGACATATTTCTTGCAAAAGAGACCTAACTTAACCTTGTAGACAAAATCTAGTTATCTAGACTAAATAAGCATGAAATTTATCTAAAAACTATTGTGACTGTTGCATGCATGCAAAAAAAGACTTTTTGATTTTTTCAGTTTTATCAATGCAAATGCTAATTTAACCAATTTTTTCTTTGTCAAGGGAGACGAGTATGGGGAAATAGGTTTGAAATGGTTTCGAGGGTTTCAAAGCCAAGTGGAGGCCTAATCTAAGCTCAAATGACCATTTCTGCTCAATTGGGGCTTAAGAAATGTTGCTACAGGGTTTCCTGTAGTACTACAGGATGTCCTAGTTCTACTACAAGATGCCTTGTTTTAATACAGGAAAAAGACCAAAAGCCTATAGGGAGGTAGGAAAGGTAGAAAAAGTGTGGGAAAGGTGTTTGATGAAGAAATAAGGCATAGAGGAGGTGCTCACTACCCACGGATCAGTCCAAGGCTCAAAGATGGTTGGACTTGCTAAAGGAAAATGTCCACTTTGCTACGAAGTAGGAATTCAGATTAGGGTTTGGTGGACTTTGGCAACATAGGTGGAGAAGACTTGGATTAGGCTAGTGAGATGAGGTCTCCATGAAGATCGAAAACTCCTGCAACAACATACATTATTTTGTTCATTTATTCACAACTTCATTTATATATGGAAAAGATGAGTTGAATCTAGGAGAAACAAAGTTATTAATAGCTAATGGCTAATTTTATGAATGGAAGTGCTTCTAAACCATAGAAAACTCAAGAGAACAAAATGACAATCGCAGGTACTTCTAATAAATTTGGAAACAATGATCTATGCAACAAGAATTCCTAAGTTATGCAGTGATCAAACAATATTTTTTTTTTTTTGGGCTGTGTGAATGGAACCCTCAAACCATGATCCCATAAGGGAGATGAGGCAGAGGCCATTACCAAAAGCTTTTATGGAGTGTTTGTTGTCACTATTGTACCATTGATCTATCTATCCACAAATGGAAGTAAGATAAGTAATGATCTAAATAATTGCAGATTAAACTTAACCAAAATCACTTCAACAACTAACTATGAATGTAATCAAAGCATACATGTACAAAAAGAGGAACCTCTTATGCTAGAGTTGGGCCTCAACCCAAGAGATTCATCCCTCTGAGCCAAATCAGTACTGGATCAAGGAAATTCTTTTCATTTTTATCAAACTATCAAAAATACATAAGAGTTATCAGTCACAATGTCTTAGCTCGAAAATACTTCTTGGCTACAACAAAATAATTTCAATCATTATGAGGCCCTAGGCCTTCTTATTTATGCAACTGAAGCTACCAACAACTTCCTTAAAATTAGGTAGGCTTGGCTCCCGACTCGAGATCAACTTGTCTTCAACAATCACTGTCTTGGCTGCCAATGACCTTGATGGTCTTGGTTTCTTGTAACTGCGAGCTGATGAGATTTGGTGGAGGAATCTTCGAGTGGTTGAGGACTTAAGGAGGGGGATCCAATCTCCTGAAATCCCTCTTGCTTGTCTACTTCGAGTTCCTACACTTAAATTAGCCAAAATTGCTTCAAGTCTTGCAATTAATGCATATTAGGCCACATGACATAACATCTCATCTTTACCCTTCTCACTAAGCAAAATATAATAAAATATGTAAATAAATGTGAGAAAAATCGATTTTAATAAGCTAGAGGATGGCATTAAGGTCTATATAATTTGCCTATTGATTAGCCTCATCAAATTTATTTTGTTACATGTAAGTACATGTTTTTAATGTTATTCTTTTTTTTACTTTGTCATATACATTGGACTAGGATTTTCGTTGTTCTAGGGCTAATTGTTGCATGCATTTACTAGTTAAAATAGTGGAATTTTTTCTCTATTATGACATGTCTCAATGTATGGGCCTTGTAATATGAACGAAATATCCTAGGGTTAATTCTATCAAATAATCTGACCTCGATAAACCATTTCCTTTGTGCATCAAAGTATAAAAGATACAAGATTTATTTTCCTTGACTTAGAAGGCTAGAGAAGTGGTCTCGAGGCCTCCTTGACAGAGAACCATGAAATCCTACTCATATTCATCATAGAATCCTTTATCCCAAAGTGGTCACCAAAAATCAGATTCCTTCACCTCCTTTTAGGTCTAGCCAAGTTGGGCCACCTAGGGCATCAATTTCCCAACAAGCTAGCCCTCCAAAAAGTTTGATATCATAGGGTCTCTTGCACTGGTCTTTCCTGAAGGTATCCTCCAATTTTGAAGCCATTTTATGGTGGAGTTGGGAGAAAAGCCAAGCCCTAGCTCTAGGATCAGACTTTGTCTTGGCATCCCCAAGGCTAGTACCTCATAGGATCAAATCAACGCCATCAAGTGAAAAATATTTCTTTGATCCTTCCCCCACCTTGTCTAGGGTAAGAACAACATTGGTTTCTATACTCATTCCCCCTATCCTAGATTGGGTCCACATGGTCTTGTGTGGTCCCATTTCTTTGAAAAGACAATTCTTCAAGATCCATCCAAGATGCCAATTATAATAAGGATTTTAGGGTTTGGGAATTTCCTTCATAAGTCATTTCCCGTAAACCTAACCCTTGAATCCTCCTCTCCTTTCCATAGAAGATATTTTACTTTTCTTAGGAAGCAAGCAAGCCTTATCCTTCTAACCCTTGTGGGAAAGGTACTTTTTGGGTCACTCCACATCACTGTTGAAAATAATACTGAGAGGGGGGGGTGAATCAGTATTACCAAGTCAATTATTTTTCATTTCATAATCGGATTTGTATACGCTACTTCAGTTATGGGAAACTGCATATATATGCTGGTGTGTCTAAGGCAACCAACGTATATCAGTAAACTTATGATTCATTAAATGTTGATTTTTAATCAGTGCATTAGAACTTCATTAACCATAAGAATAGTAAACAGGTGCAGTAAAACAAAACAGACCATCACACACATGGACACAAGATATAAGGTGGAAACCCAATGTGGGTGAAAACCACCTGCTGCAATTCGTCTCTATCTTCTTTTAATGAGAAACTTATTTTTACAATATTTTTGTACTGGTGCAGTCTTATACTAGTACACAGGCTTCTACCTACAGAAGGCTACAACCTTCTCTTGTTCTCCAGCTTCTCCTCGAAGGGAGTTACAACCCCCTTAGCTCTTGTACTTGCTGATGTACTAGTATGTAGGTGATGACCTATAGAAGGCTACAACCTTCTCTTTCTTCCAGGGATCATGTTTCATAAATTTTCAGACTGGATCCATCAATCAAACATGAAATATATCCGCATCAAGCAATCCCCTTTGCACCAACCAAAACTGAATCAATCAATCACTTCTCTGAATGCTGTAACCAAAATATAGTAACAGTAACCAGACACCAATCCTGAACCCAGAATACTGCAGCAGTAAACAAAAGTAGCTAAAACATATTTTATGAGACGTATGCTACTTCAAGATGAATAACCTACGTGCATATGCTTCTGTATTAAGGCAAACCAGCGTATATGTTGTTTTGAATTACCGAACCAACGTGTATACGTGCCTTCGCTGCGTCGAACCTGCGTACAAATCTATAAAAGATAATTTATCCTTTTCAATTATTGAGACATCAGTTATACCTAGATTATTAGATTTATAGATCAAGTCATGCACCAAATATAACAGATCAAAAATCACATAAAGATACTTTTCTTCAAGCCTTAAGATGTTGACCCATCAAGAGAAATTATCCTTCTCCTAGCACTTAGGTTCCTCCTTGATTCAGATCCAGCTATGCACCATAACCCAATGACCAGTATTCTAGATCTTGCTCTTCATAAGATATTCAATCCTTGAGTGAGTGCCTTTGCCTAATGATATCCTTCCCTTTTCATAGACTTAGGCCTTACTCAATACCATGGTTCAAAACCACTTAGAACCAATACTTGGGACCCAATACCTGGGTTCAACACTTTGGACGCAATACCATGGTCCAAAACCATAGGTCCAAATACCAAGGACCAAATACAATGGACTAAAAATAAGCTTTCCCACATGTACGTGCTTTTCCATGCATGAAAGTGCGTGCATACACATACACGACTTTTGATCAGTGATCCTGCGTGTATACGCGTCTTGATTAAGTGGAAACTACGTATATCTATTTTTCTTTTATTCTGAGAGCTTGAACTGTGATCTCTCATTTGTGTGAGTTTCCATCAAGGACAACACCTATGTCATAGTGCCAAACTAGTGTCATTATGCCAACAATCTCCCCCTTTGGACTTGGTGGAAACCTCAAATCACTCAAAGTCATTCTCCCCCTTTGTCATCAAGGGAAAAGGGTTATGCTCCCCCTGAGTACATGCTGAAATCTTCTGCTCTATTGTGTTGTCCATGCTCCTCCTCACTGTAGGCAAGGTCTGCAAAAATATGTTCTACAAAAAAGAACATGACTCTATAAATGACCTTCCTATCACCAAAGACTCATACATACATCCATCTCCCAACCAAGTTGGGATATACCAATATTGACGAATCCACTCAACCAAGTGGGATACACCAAAAGTTTACACATGATAAAACAGGAACATTACATCATCCATCCCAGGCTTAGTGGGGAAACCAAAATAGGCCATTACATGACCTTGATAACAAAAGAAATGCATGTCATAGAGAATATCTAAGACAAGACTATGATAGTCATAAGCAACTAACATCAGCAACATCTGTCAATCATCATTCATACCGGCAACCATGTTCTTCCTCTGCACCTATTCCATATGAACAAAAACAACTGTGAAATTGATCCAAGATCTTCTAAAATAATGCCAACAATGCATTATTAGAAGTATATGCTCCCCCTGAACCTGTGCCAGATGGTCTCTGTCATATCCATATCAGACTATTTTCATCCTGAGTCTGGCCCCACATATATGCGACTGTATCCATAGAAACCAGCGTATGTACATGGATATTGTTGGGCCGTTAATATGCCATTATTATTATCACTTTTGAACACTTATCCCGCCCATTTCCACTATTCTTCATCATATAATTTGTTATAATTTATCATTTAAATCCATTTTATAAATGATTTATGATCTTATGGATGAATATTATTTATTCTCCTTT
>APFE030524834.1:1704-21835 GCA_000404065.3 Pinus taeda
CCACTTCCCACCATGGATGAAACCATGCATGCGAAGAGTGTGAAATCCAACTCAAACTGTGAAGCAAGTGCCTCACCTTTAGATCCTTCCTCGGATCCCTTCTTGGATTTCCTCCCTGGTATTCCGCCTTATCTCCTCTTACACAAGATCCGACCAAAGTCTCTCCCATCCTGGCAATTTCTCCCGACCATTAACAAAGTCCTGATAGGAATGCCAACTCTTCGGAAGACCAAGGAGAGCCAAGCTCACCAAGTCCTCATCATCAGTCACCCCCACACTTCCCAGCTCATCCCGACATTGGGTGAACTTTGTGAGATACTGGGCATATTGTCTCCATTCTCACACTTAGATGTTTCCAAGTTTATCCTTGAGCGCCATTCCACCAGCTCAAAACTCAACCGCTTCTGATCTAAAATTCGTGAGAACAAAGTATTTCTCCTACATAGATCGACTGTATGGGCATTCACCAGATATCTCACCTTCCAAAAGAAGGATGAATCCAGAGGCTACCTAGCCCGATTACAGACTCTGCCTGAAGAAATTAAATGTAAACACTTTCTGAATAATAGATCTGATGATCAATCCTCGCTTTGATATCCTGTAGAACTCTTTCTACAAATCAACTAGCTCTGATACCATGTAGAAATTTTGAATAATATGACACTTATTCATAGAGATTATCCTGATTATACAGTATTTGTGGAATCATGCATAATACATAACATCCTCTACGTTGATCATCAATTTTGCAGAATTAAGAAACAATCACATGCACACATTGAAGCATCAATCACACATACCAACACAGTATATCACGGGGAAAGCATGCAGCTGAAAACCCCCAACTATCTGTATATTATATTGATTGAGAACATGTAACAATACATAGTACAATACTCCTCACAAGTACTCAGTACTATCTCCACCTGTTACACACAAACTAGCTCATATCTGAATCAATCAATCTGGAAGATCATGAACTTTAGGAAATTCTAGATAAGGAACATCTAGATCTGGAAGGGTTCTCGAGGCAGGGATCCATGGGAGGGATAAATTCACTACCCCAAGAAGACTGCAACAAAATTCAGCAGCTATTCTTATGGAAAACTCAGGAAAGAGATTTAGTTAATGGAAAAACCATTGAAAAACGGGAACACAGAGGAGTTAAAGTAATGAAAACTACTCCAGGATTAGCAACAAGAAATCCAGGAAAAAAGAGAGGTAGGAAAAAGCAGAAGGACCTCTTGATGGAGTGTGGTAAGTTAATGATAGACTCAGGTAAGATGAAAGACCTAACTAGTTACTCATTTACAAATCTTTAAATATGAAGCTCACATCATGGAATATCAGAGGTCTAGGTAGTAAAAAAAAAAACAAAGAATGCTCAGTCATAGAATGAAACTGGAAATGCCAGATGTTATCTTCATCCAGGAAACGAAATGTTCCATCCAGAAAATAAAAAAAATCCATAGCAAATGGCTCAATAGATTTGATTTCCTAGAGGTTAAAGCTGAAAACACAGCAAGAGGCATTCTTACACTATGGAATCCAAAGAAAATCAATATAACAATTGCAGAAGCATCTAGAAACTACTTACCAGTGGTCATTAAACCAGTGGGGGATACAAACACCTTCCTGGTCACAAATGTTTATGGTCCTCAAAGAATAGATGATAAACTCAAATTGTTAGACTCCCTTATTGATCTTAGGCATAAAAAGGCTGGGATTCCTTGGATCATGGGAGGGGACTTTAATATGATCAAATCACTCTCGGAAAAGAAAGGAGGTACCAGAGCACTCAACAAAGACTCCTTAGCGTTTCAGACTTTCACAGATGAGATGAAACTGGTTGATTCAGACCTAAACAATGGATTTTTTACTTGGAACAACAAAAGAGGAGGCAAGGCACAGGTAGCCTCTAAATTGGACAGGTTCATGATTTCAGAGGAGCTATTGCTTACAGACAAATAAATTACAGCAACGGTCCTTCCCTTTGGAGGTTCCGACCACTGGCCGATTCAACTGGAAATCAAGGGTTTAATTTCTCCCAGGAACAAGCCCTTCAGATTTGAGAATATGTGGCTCTCTCACCCAGATTTCATCAGCAACATTGAAAAATGGTGGTCAGAGGACTTGCAATTCCAGGGCTAAAAAATGTACCTCCTTCACAAAAGACTTAAACATGTCAAGTTCAGGCTAAAAGAGTGGAACAAAAAGGATTTTGGTAACATTTTTGTGAACAAAATATCTTTGGAAATCAAATTACAGGAACTCAACCAGGCCCTGATCAAAGACGGATTTGACAAAGTCAAAATTGATCTGGCTGATAAACATAACCAAGAATGGGATAATTTATGCAAACAAGAGGAAACATTCTGGAGGTAGAAGTCTAGAGTGCAATAGCTCAAGGAAGGACAGCGGAATACAAGATTCTTCCACAGATCCACGATGGCAAACATAGCACACAATAGAATCTCAGCGATAAAGGATGAGAATGGACAGCTACAGAATACCCATAAGAGTATTGAAGCCGTGCTTGTCCAGTATTGCCGAAATATCACCAGAGAAAACAATCCAGATAGAGAACATTACATCCGGGAAATAACAAGACATATTCCCAAGTTAGTGTCTAGAGAGGATAATTTTAATCTCAACAGACCTGTTACTGAAGAAGAAGTCAGTGAGGTTCTCAAAGATATGAAGAATTGCAAAGCACCAGGTCCAGATGGTTTCAATGTGGACTTCTTTAAAGCTTGTCGGCACATTGTTAAACAGGACATTCTGGATGTGGTGGAAGACTCCAGATCCAACAAAACGATCTTGAAAGTCCTCAATATTTCCTTCATCTCTCTGATCCCCAAACAGGAATCGGCCAAAACTGCAGATAAATATAGACCCATAGCTTTATGCAATGTGGTTTACAAGATAATCTCTAAGGTAGTGGCAAATAGACTTAAACCTCTCCTTCCTTCTTTAGTTTCAGAGGAACAATCAGGTTATGTGGAGGGCAAAAAAATCTTAAATAACATCATTCAAGACCATGAGGTGGTCCACACGCTTACCAGCAAAAAACACGCGGGGAGGATAATTCAATTAGATATAGCAAAAGCCTACGACAAGGTTAATTGGAGCTACATCAAAAAGGTTCTCACGGCTTTTGGGTTCGACCACAACTAGATCCGATGGGTCATGGCTCTGGTAACCTCTTCCAGTTTTTCAATTTTGGTGAATGGCTCCCCCTCATAGATCTTCGTTCCTTCTCAAGGCCTCAGGCAGGGAGACTCGCTTTCTCCCTTTCTTTTCATTCTCATGATGGAGGGACTGGGTAGATCTATTAAGCATGCCAAGGAAACGGGAAAACTCAAAGGTCTTCAATTATCGAAAAATGGTCAAGCTCTGACTCACCAACAATTTGTAGATGATACCATGCTACAAGGGCTCCCCACAGTCAAAGAAGCTTCAGCCTACAATCTAGTCCTGAAGGAATTTGCTCTGGCCACAGGCATGGAAGTCAATCTTTCCAAGTCAAAAATTTTCTTCTTAAACACTAACATTGCTATTCAGAGAAATATTTCAAGAATTCTAGGCTTCCAAAGGGATTCCCTCCCCACAAAGTATCTGCAAATTCCTCTCACAGACAGACCAATGCACAAAAGTATCTGGGAACAGACAGTCAATAAATTGCAAGACAAAGTCAAAAATTGGACTTTCCAGGTCTTGAATCTGGAAAGCAGGTTGGTTTTAACAAAGGCGGTTCTACAATCGATCCCAATTTTCATGTTATTGGCCCTCCCAGCTCCCAAAGGCTTTTTAGAGAAATTTAGAAACATTCAAAGAGATTTCCTCTGGGGTAAAGAAGAAACTAAGAAGAAATGGGCCCTGGTCTCTTGGGACAAAATCTGTAAACCCAAGGGACAGGGGGGTCTAGGTTTGGATGATCAGGAGATTCTCAATAAAGCTCTAGGAGCCAAGCTTTGGTGGCTCTGGGTTCAAGAACCACAAGCTTAGTGGGCAAGAATCTGGAAAGAAAAATATGCCAGCTCTTGGCATACTAAGGATCTAATAAGAATGTCTAGCAATGTGAAAGGGTCTCACATCTGGAATAAAGCCTGGGATAACAGAAGCTTAGCTCAAAATAACAGCTTCTAGGAAATCAGAGCCGGAGATCTTGCACTCTTTTGGGAAGACAAGTGGCAGCAAGAACCAATGTTGTCAACAGAGGACTTTGTGAGTCTCAAGCAGGAAACAGACAATGAGTCTCAAGCAGGAAACAGACAATCAAGGGCTAAATAAAGTCAAGGATTTCTAGGATCTGGCTCAAACCTCAGGAAAATGGAGAAGCTGGAGTAAACTTGATTATGGAGATGATAACCCCATGAAAAGTAAGGTAGAGGCTCTTGGGAGCGAGCTTAAACAAAGAATGATTTTAGCTACAGAGGGGTAGGATCAATTGAGATGGGGCAATAAAAATAAAGGTAACTTTGATCTTAAGGAAGCCAAAAATATTCTTCTTGGACTTGATTACAAGGCTCCAGACAAGACATGGAAGCTCCTCTGGAAGCACCAAGGTTGGATGAAAATAAAGATTTTCATGTGGTTGGTTCATCACAAGAAAATTTTAACTTGGGATAACGTATGGAAAAGGGGAGTCATGGGGCCCTCCAGATGCCAGCTTTGTGAAGAGAAAGAGGAAAATATGGAGCACATTCTTAACAGCTACTCTTAACTACCTGGTTATGGGGTTCCTTCTCTTCCATTTTCCAGCAGTCAGACAGGGACAGTAGTAGTATCACTAATACCCTAAACAATTGGAGAGTCAACTTTTCAGAAAATGAGTTCATTAATCTGGCTTGGGCCTTCACGCCAAGCTTCATACTCTGGAATATTTGGAAAGAATGAAATAAAAGGATTTCAAAAGTGAAAAGTCCACCCCACAAGGTATTTTTAATCTTATCCTGAAACAACTTCGGGAGAATGTCAGTAACATGGTTCAAAATCTCCCCAAAAATCCTCCCTCGATGTCTGAACTGAAAATTCTCAAACAATTGGGAATGAAAGGGATTATTCCTCAAGGTATAAGCAGAAAGGACACAATAACGAATATAGGGAAGGAGTTCTTGCAACCTCCATTGAAAGGTTATCTGAAATACAACATTGATGGGGCTTCAAAAGGCAACCCCAGAACAACGGGTTTTGGAGGAGTTTTGAGAGATGAAGAGGGCACAATCATATTTATCTTCCATTATCATCTTGGCAGAGCCACTAATAATATGGCAGAATTAATGGATCTGGAACAATTTCTGGAGTTTCTTATCCAACATCATTGCTCAAATGTCATTGTTGAAGCGGACTCGGAGATTACTATTAACTCTGTGAAAAGAATTAATTGTGTTACTCAGCTGGAGAAAGTTTCTAATCACTGGAAACTACTCCTGGTTTACCAAAGAATCCAGGTTCACCTCCAAAAGCTGCGAATGGTGAGCTTCAACCTTGTTCGACGTTCGGCCAATAAACTAGCGGACCTTCTTGCCAACCAAGGGGTGAACAATGCAGAAAGCGGGATAGCATACAAGTGGCGGGAGACTCCTCAAAATCGTTTAAAGGCTCTCTGTGAGGAACAAGCTACAAAAGACAAGGAAATGTTTTGTTATCAGACCCGAATAGCAAGCATTAATTAATTTTTCTTGCAAGATGCTTCTAAACCATTTGAAATGCATTTGATTAAAAGACAATCAAGGGTTTGTCTCATGCCCTACCGGAATCAGGTTAAGGGAAATTTCAAATTCTCCGAGAACTTTTTAAGGGGTCACTTCTCAAAGGAGATCAGTATCAGGGGCAAGTACAGTGGAAGGAACAAACAGAAAATGGGAAATAGTTTTCCGGCTACGATTTTTCCCCCTCTTCCCACTTTAAATTCCGAAAACCATGCTTGGGGTGGCCTTCCGGTGATCGCACGTTTTAACAGTATGTGGTTTTTGAGTTTTGGTAGCGATCCCATAGAGATGGCGACACGTGGGCAAGGGTTGAACTTGGACACTGCCGTTGATCGTGTACTATTCTTCAGTAATGTTGGGGTGCGTGATATGATCCCTGGCCGTTGGATCCAACAACCAGGATCAATGACCGAGAATGCTGGTGTATTTTTGTGGGTCCGATGGGTACTATTTGTCAGATCCTTTTTGGCGCGTACTCTTTTGTGGGGTGTGAGTTTCGCACAATTGGTGTTGTTTGTGTTTAGTTTTTAGCCTCGAAAAATGTACCTGTACGAATTTTCCCTTGTAGGCGGAGGTTCCCGTAGCCTTCCTTGCCAGCTTCTCTTCTTGTAAAAGCTTCAAGTGGTTGTACATATTTGTATTCTTTATTTTGATTTAAGGAAATAGAAGGATCAACGCTTGCTTTAGCAAAAAAAAAGATATAGTTGGGATATATAATTTTAGATTTGGTTATGTATTTGTATTTATATAGTTAATTTAAATAACTATATAAAAATTTTAGTTAAAACCAAAATATCCCATGTTTTCTTGTGCAGGTTTAGGAGACCACTGGAGGGATGACAAGTGTCAAGCTGCCATGTAGGTCCCACGTGCTAACTGGGATGCCATGTGGCACACTGTGGGCGCCATTTTTCCTCTGCCATACCAATATTTGAAGAGCTCTATCTTTTGCATACGAGCTTAGATTGACAAATCGTTCACGCCATCACGATCAGGAAGACGAGCCCTCTCAACTGATGCCATCAACTTCTCCTTTCTACCATTTTGAATTTCGAGCCTTTATCCATCCCCTTGGTGTCTCGAGATCCTCTTGGATCAAGTTTATGTACTCTTGTTTTCTAGACATTGATCATAATGAGAAGGGGTCATAACTTTAGAGCTGATCCAAGGAGATGTAGCCCAAGAGGGGTGAACTTCTTTATCAATGGCTTGTGAATTACTGATGCATGTTTCTATTCAATGTTTTGATTTCATGTTTAAAGTCTTTCATGAAACCAACTCATGAAAACACACAAAAACTCATGTTTTTAACTTGCTATTTTGGAGTACAAACCTCAAGCCCATTTTTATATTTTGATGAGGATCTTAGCATAGAAATCTAATATTCCAAATTCAGATTAGATATCCTGGGTGACTGAATATGGCTTAGCATGAATTTCCCTCAAGATAACCTTATCGAGCTCACTGTTGTCTAGCACCATTAGGGGAAATTATTTTGAGGTCTAAAATGGGCCTCCTACGGAAATTATAAAATAATAGTGGAAATAATAAAATAATATTAGATTACATCATCAAATTTTAGAGGGAAAAAAGGAAAAAGTATTTTTTTCAACTCATATTTTCAACTTATCTCCCTATGGTTTTACTCAAATTTCGAGTGGGAACACTCGTTGGATGCATAATTTGATTCCTCATCTAAGTACCCATGTTGCATACTTTCAATGGACCGTACTACATGAAAAATGAGAAATACATGAAAAACATGATTGCAATCATCTAGTTAAGGACTACCCATGTGCCATACAAAAAATGATATTACCTCATCCACATCCCTAGGAGCTACCCACTCCATGATAGCCCTTATGTTTTCTGGATCCACTACTATGCCTTCCTTGGAAACCTCATGTCCCAAGTAATGTACCTTTGTGTGAAAGAAATTACATTTACTGAGCATAACATAAAATTGACCCTCTCTCAGAAATCTCAATATTATTGCTAAATGTTCGACATGTTCTTCCTCATTCTTAGAATATACCAATATATCATCAATGAATACAATAAAAAACTTGTCCATATAAGGACACAATACACTATTCATCAAGCACATAAAAGTAGTTTGAGCATTAGTCAAACCAAATGGAACTACAACAAACTCATAATGCCCATCCTTGGTCCCCAGAAAGCAGTCTTATAAATGTCCTCTTCTTTGATGTGTACCTAATGGCATCCTGATCTCAAATCAATCTTTGAGAACGCTGCTTCTCCCTTCAACTGGTCAAATAAATCATCAATCCTTGACAATGAATACCTTTTCTTGATGGTCACTTTGTTCAATTGTCTGTAATCAATGCGTAACCTGAGAGTACCATACTTCTTCTTCACAAACAACACTGGTGCACCCCACGATGATACACTTGGCCTAATGTATCCCTTTTCAAGCATTTCCTTCAACTACAACTTCAAGTCCACTAACTCTGGTGTACTCATCCTGAATGGTGCCTTTGACGTTGGTGTCACCCCTGGTACCAACTCAATAGAAAATTCCACTTCTCTATGAGGTGAAAATTCTAGAATCTACGCAAGAAATACATCCTGAAACTGCTATAGAAATGGGTACTTTCTCAAAACTTATGCATCCTCAGGATCCTTACCTTTATCACTAGAAATATATATTGCAAATAACACAACACCCTTTCCTATGACTTTGCTTGGCCTACATAATTTTCACCATTCTAACTGATGTTGCCTTCTTCTTACCCTACAAGGTTCTCAGTTATCCATTATCATCCAAGCACTTAATGGCCTTGTCATAACAATCCACTTTAGTCCTATGAAGATACAACCAGTCCACACCCAAAAGCATACTATATGATTCTAATGGTAGTACATTCAAATTCACTTATGTAGACATACCATTCAATTCAAATGCACAAGCTCTTACCCAGTGATGAACTCTTTTCTTTGTACTTGTAGCTAACTACACTAACAAAGATTTTGCATGCACTTATTTATTCAAACAACACTTATCCACCAGGTCAGGATTAACATAGCTATAATTAGATCCAGGGTTAATCAAAATGGAAACAAATTGATCACAAATATTATCATCCATCTTGATAATATATTCCTGGTGATCTTCTTTCCCATTATCTAATGCTTCATAGATCCGTGAAATGCTTTGTCCAACGTCTCCCACTGTCTACGCTTCTTGTGCATTATAGATCTGAGGCATACCAACCTAATGTTTTTGACAATATATCCTACGATTCTCTCCTTCACAAGTTCAACACTGTAAAGGTTTCCTACCATCACCCTTGTTTTGCTCCTCAAACTGAAATCCCTGTCCTCTATCAGATGCATTGAACTTCTTTGGCAATGTTGCATTCTCTTTGTTACCTAGGTCATGAGGTATTGTTCTCTTCTTATCCTATTTTCCTTTATTCTTCTCATTACCTTTCCAAACCTGCTTAATCTTAGATTTGCACTTTGATTGTTCATAAAAATGTTTTAGTTTCTTGATGGTTTCTTTCAAGGATCTAGGCTCATCAAATTCAATCTTGTCCTTAATTCTACTAGAAACCCAACATGAATCTCTAAATCTTTTCTTTCTTCTCCTTAGGATAAGGCACACACCTCAATAACTCCAAGAATCTACTTTTGTACTCCTCATCAGTCATAGATCCCATCTTCAACTCATAGACTTCTTTTTCCCTGTCATCATAATATCTCTCTGATATATACTTCTTCCTGAAAAGTCTCTCGAACTCACTCCCAAGAAACTACGCTTCTGCATCCAGTGACTTTTCATTTCCCTATCAAATGTAGGTGGCTTTTCTTTCTTAAATTCATCCAGAAATATCCCGTATCACTCCTCATGTAAGGATTATAACGATGATGACCATAATACCTGTTCAAACTACAACTAGAGTAAATCCCTTGTCCACTACCTCGTCTATCAGGTCTATCAAAAAATATTCCATCTCTAACCATGCCATCTCTATCCAATCTATGCCCACCATGTGACCTACTACCATATGCTCTATTAGTCCTATCCTTTTGTCCATGACTTATTCTAATTTTTTCTTGTCTCTATAAGTCTGAAAATCTATGAAGAATGACCGCATTGACCTCTACTTATTTCTCATGTGCCCTAGCAAGTCTCTCTTGTGATTGAATGATTCTGTCATTATCTTCTTTGCACCTTCTTATTTCTTCCTTCAAAATTCTCAAAATGTTTGTTATGTTAGGAGAATATTCCTTACCACGCTTCTCATTTGATCTATAGGGCGAATCTTGTGAGTTGTAGTCTACCATCTTGCTAGTCATCTTTGATCTTCTCTTCCTACAAGGTATATCATGTCAGCTAAACCAAATCATAAACAAACCAACACACCTCAGTTAGTTCAGGGGAGGATATTATCTTCAAGATCAACTAGATTAGAGCAAAACATTTATAAACATAATCATCACAGTATATAGAGATCATCTCAATCATCATCTAGTTACCAGGCATGATGCCACAACTACATGCCAATTAGACATAATGCATGCATAACAACATATGTACAATAAACATGAATACCCAATACATACAAACACTGACTTGCATTCATGACGAACACACTCGGACAACAACACCATTGAGTTTTGCATGACATCACAATAGTAATAATGACCACCACCATGCATACATAATGAGCACAAGCATAAGGAAACATATGAAACTAACATGTACACATGACAACGCTTTCATCCAAGGAGAATGGAAACTAGACATCACCTAAGGACAACGAAAACCATGCTCTAATACCACTCTGTAATACCCCTCCTCCCACATTTACCCAATCTAATCGGTCCACCGAGGTAAAAATGTGATGAAGAGTTACTATGATATGATTCAACTCACAATATAAAGTTAAGGAAGTGGAACTAGCAAGACAAAACAAATTTGACCTTTCTTAGGAGCTACATAACCTTCAGGAGCCAACCAACCCCTTTAGGTGTCCAACCCCTAAGAGAACTAGATTTTTAACTGACCTAGAGCCTCATTCTCTCCCATAACAAGGCATGCATGCTACTAGGACCCTTCAATTGCTCCCATAGCAAGTAATTCATGTGAATGTGGCCTTTTTCAGGTAGTTCATTGCCAACGACCCTAGATTTGCTGCCACATTTTTAGGGCCAGGAGTCAGTCCACCACCCAGAACTTCATGAATTTGCAGAAATGATAAATAACATTGAAACAAGGTTACTAATGAAAACAAATGAACAATAACTTGATCTGACCCTACTAGCCATGACAAGAATTTCGTCAAACATATCATAAACAAGTAATCTACGGGTCACAACAACATATTTGAGAATAGGGATTTCATACTTATCTAAGAATCATCAAAGAGTACTAATATCTCCTCATAATACCTACATTTTTATCTATTAGTTCATTCATTCATTAAAATTTCATATACTAACCAAAATATGATGAGATGCATACATCATAACTTTCATAAAACATGCTTATAACCAGCAAATAACCGGAGATATATCAATGAGGAAACGACCATTAGAACCACATAATGGAAAGAACACTTGCTGGTAACATAACAAAGGAAAATGGGCTCTTATTAACATATGCAAACCCAACCAAGTTAGGGATTTCCACGTACCACCCGACCATAGATTTGGCTGAACCAAATATCTCTTTCGACCAATCACCCCCATGCCATATTCCAAGCATGAATGTGGGATCTCATGAAAAAAATCAAGAAAAACCAAACCAAAACTTCTAGAGGCCAAACCACCTCAAACCTCAACGAGTGACTCACCTCACTGTCAAACATCACTAATCATCACCAGATCAGTCTCTACCCAAGATTTCTAGGGATCTAGAGTGTTTGTTCCAACCAAGGCTTCCAGGACTAGAAATGCAACCCATCAAGGGATCCAGAGCATTTGTCCAACCAAGGCTTCCATGTCTAGTAACTCAATTCAAGTTATTATAGGCCTTCTAGAGTGTTTTTCCAACCAAGATTCCAGGAACTAGTAACTCAACCCACAACCAAAAGGAACATGATAACCAACCAGAAAATAAGAGGAAAGAAACCCACAATACTAGGGATATCCAGGAAATGGAAAGGATAGGCAAAAACATTGTTAATCTCGACAGTCCTCCATGTCAAAGAAAAATCATAACCAAGAAACCACATTCATGTGTCTTGCATGCCAAAACTAGCAAGGAAATCATACATACAACTTAGTACTTGCAAGAAAAACTCACTGTAGATGTTGATCCAGATGTCCTCTTGTGATTTACCTCTCTTCCTTTGCCTCTTGCTCCAAATTCTAAGTATTCCATGCTCCTCCAAGAGTGCTCCAAGAAAACTTTTAGTGTCCAAGAGTATGAGAGAGAGAGTAGAAAATCAGAGCTCCAAAACTGAACTGATAAAAAGATAACATTGACAAAAAGCTACAACTTGATCCTTAGAAGCCTTTTTATTAATTAGGCCTCTATTTTCTTCATTTTCCATTAATTTTCCTTCAATTTCCTCCTCACATGCAACTTCCGACCTTTCACCTTCCTTCTCTCCTATTTTCCATTATTTTTATAAATAAAATGCCAATAAATACCTCATGCGTCTCCAAATCCTTTGCTATTTCCTTTGCCAATTTACATAGCCATTAATTAATCACAAGTGATCCCCATCACTATGTTTCTTCCCAACATTCAACTTGGAATATGTGTCTGATGACGTTGGTTATTATTTTTTCTTTATTCACTCTATTACATGGATGTTTTTACCACAGTTGTTATAGGGAATTCATTTTTTCTTAATTTATTCAACAAAAAGTCAAATTGAGAATTTCTTGTTGCATTTTTCAACACCAAGTTATGTTATTATTACTTTGGGTCAGAAATTGTATAGGATACCGAAGGTATCTCCACTTACCAGCTTTGCTTTTATTTCTGCTAGACAATGCAGTAAGATGATTTCCCAGACTAGGAAATGTGTCTTCCTTATGATTTGCCCTCAGAGCAAGAGGAAGAATGTGGCAACATCCATAGCCTCAAGAAAAGGCTCCTCTACACTGTAGTAGCAGAAGGATAAGGTCATGGAGGAGTACAAGGACATATTCACCTCACCCACAGGGGTACCCCTACACTGTTAATTTAAGCACTCCATTGATTTGACCCCCGGTGTGCCGCTACCTAATGGACCAATCTACCAATGCTCTATTCTAGAGAACGATGAAATCAAGAGGCAGATACATGAGATGTTGTAGAAGGGCACATCAGGGAAAGTTCCTCACAATGCGAGAGCCTAATCATATTACATAAGAAGGAAAAATATTGAAGGCTCTATATTGACTATCGAGCGCTGAATAAGATCATAGTCCGGAATAGGTATCCAATCCCATGGATTGATGATCTTCTGAACCATCTCAAGGGGGGAAAATATTTGAACAAGATTGACTTGATGTCTAGTCATCACCAGGTACCAATAGAACCCTCCAATGTGTAGAAGATTGCCTTCAAATACGAAGAGGGACTTTTGGAATGGTTGGTTATGCCTTTTGGGTTGGCGAATGCCCCCACAACCTTAATGAGGCTGATGGACAACCTCTTGTGTCCCTTCACCAACTCATTAGTGGTAGTGTATTTGGATGACATATTGATCTTCATCCAGAGTTGGGAAGAGAACCTACACCATATTCGACAAGATTGACTTGATGTCTAGTTATCACCAGGTACCGATAGAACCCTCCAATGTGTAGAAGATTGCCTTCAAATACGAGGAGGGACTTCTGGAATGGTTGGTTATGCCTTTTGGGTTGGCGAATGCCCCTGCAACCTTAATGAGGTTGATGGGCAACCTCTTGTGTCCCTTCATCAACTCGTTAGTGGTAGTGTATTTGGATGACATCTTGATCTTCAGCCAGAGTTGGGAAGAGAACCTACACCATATTCAACGAGTCCTACAAACCTTGAGACAACAAAAATTGTGTGCCAATTTGGAGAAATGAACTTTTGGTATGCCCCAGGTTCAATATCTGGGGTACACCGTTGATGAGTGGGGTGTGCATGTGGACCCAACCAAGATAAAAGTTATTCGAGATTGGCCAACCCAAACCACTCTGGGATTTGTATCACAGGTTGGTGTTGGGATTCTCTCATATCACCTAGCCCTTGAGTCAATTCACCAAGGGCGAAGTGAAAGCAAAGTTATTTTGGTCTAAATCCCAATAGTAGGAATTTGACGAGTTGAAGCATCACCTCTGCTTTGCACCAATGCTCACATTACCAAACCTGTAGCAACCATTTGAAATTAAGAAAAATGCCTATGACTATGTTATTGTTGTAGTTCTTACCCAACAGGGGCATCGGGTGGCATATCACAATGAGACACTTTCATATACAGTCAAGAAGTATCCCACCTATGACAAAGAAATGTATTCCACTCTGTAGTCATATCAACAATGGAAGCATTACATTCTAGGGAAGGAAATGGTCATCCACACAAACCACCGACCCCTTCAGTTAGACATACACAAGGAAAGTTTTAGAATGATCACCATAAAAAATGCTCCACAAATCTGCAATAGTTCCATTTGAACATTAAGTACAAGAAGGGAAGCACCAATAATGTTGCATACTTCCTTAGTCGACCACGAGTTATGGCGTTGACCACTGTGCTTGAAAGTTGGGGTCACAAGACTTCAGGATGGCCATACCTTTACAAGAGTGATCCATAATTTGGCATCACATACCAGATTCTCCTGGAAGGGAAGAAAGTTCTAGACTTTCACCTCCAAGGCACACTATTATGCCACCTGGGACACCTATGTGTTTCCTTAAGCGAACATTCCAATATGACTTGGGAGGCACACTATAGTTAGGTCGTTGGACATCTTGGGTAGAGAAAATAGTGGTAGTGTTGTAGAAGTGTTTTTATTGGTTGAACTTTTGACAAGATGTTGGGAAGTAAACCAGATTCTACATTGGTTGTGGCATTGCCAAACCTACAATCAATAGGTAAGGCATGTATACTTTTATTCCTTCTCTTAGTCGGCCCTGGGAATCCATATCCATGGATTACATGTTAGGCCTTCCTTTTACCAAGCATGGCAAAAACTTTGTTTTCATGGTTGTCGACATATTCTCTAAGATGGCCATTCTAGCAACCTACAAGAATAACATTAAAATAGAAGCCACTGCCAAACTCTTATTTAAACGAGTATGGGTACAATTTGGGATCCCATATTCCATTATCTCATATCGGGACAACAGGTTCTTAAGTAAATTCAGGTCAAACCTTTGATCATTGTTAGATGCCAATCTCACTAAGTCCATGACCTTCCACCCCTAAATGGATGGCCAGACATAGGTCGTCAACAAGATGATTGTGCACATCCTACGCATGTATAACTCCAATCATACATGCACATGGGATGAAATCCTCCCCTATGTCTAGCACAACCACAATAGATCTCTCCACGGCTCAACTGGCCACAACCTCTTTCAAGTGAGATTGGAGTTCCAACCACTTTTTCCTGGTAATGTTTCCATACGACTTGCAACTACTCAGGAAAATTCAGCTTAGGTCTAGTTTGAAGTTGACAAAGCTCCCAACTTCATTGAGCACATTCATCACATCCACCAGTAAGTCCATGAGATATTATAAAGAGAAAATGCCAAGTATAAATAGTGTCATGATCAACATTGGGTGCCACACCAAGTTCCAGGTGGGTGACAAAGTTTGGTTACATTTGCAAAAGGAACGCCTCATTGGGGCCCAACGCAAGCTTCACCTGCTATGATATAGGACTTACACCATCACTAAGGTTGTAGAGGACAATACTTTCGAGCTCAACATTCCATCATTCCTTGGCATGCACCCAGTATTCAATGTGGACTTGTTGTGGCCATACTTTCCCCAATTATTGGACACACCCGACATTGCTGAGTAGATGACATCAAAAGAGCTCAACCCCAACAATATCAAATAGGCCATGAATGATAGGATCATGGACACATATATCAATAACACTTTCCAGCAGAGGATCCAACTATATCGAGTTGTCAAAGTCGGTCAACTCCTTCACCAAGGCAAGTGGCTCAGCAGGTACCAAGTTAAACAAACATTTTCTCACCTCATGGAGGCTCTTAACACAATGGGGACCATTGCTTCCTAAGTGGGAAGGAATGATCCAGGTGGATATTAGTGGCCACCTACCTATTCCACTTGGACCTCCAACTGGTTTATCAGTTTCCTTGATTATAGCATAATTTACTATTTTTAGCAGTTTTTGGGTCCCGAACTTACGGAGATGTTTTGACCCCCTAAACAACATTTTTTTGAGGTCTCCATTTGGCCCATATCCATAGGTAGGGGCCTGACACAAATCTTTTAATAATCATAGAGACCTTTCTAATGAGGTATTGCATGCACCAAAGAGAGATCATATGGCCAAGTTACGACCTCGGGAATTTGGCTACCCAACTAACCCCAATGGGGTCCACAAACTCTTGGCATTCCATCTCCTAGGGTTAGGATTTTAGTTGTTTAGGGTTTCATTTTATTGTTAAACAATAAAAATTCCATTGAGCCTCATTGTAACATAATTCAAAGGCACATATCTACTGTATCTATTCTCAGAGGTAAGCTACCATCAGCCGAGCTAGTTTATTTCCATTATGTATGTAAGCATCTTTCAGTTCTTTGATATTAATGAAATGAAGATTTATTTCTATTTCATCTTTGTGTTTATGTTTATATTTATATTTTGTTGTGTTCCTATATAAGTCTGGATCAAATATGAAAATAATTTTCAAGTAATTTTGATGAGTTAGATATTACTTAAATGGATTACGATTTACAAACTAATTTCATAAATCATGGATGAATTATAATCCCACAAATCATAATACCTTTAAAAAAATATTAATTTACAAAATCTTAGAGAAAAAATCAAAAAGACGATACAGTTACAAGTTATGCCAAACAAAATGAATGAAAAAAATAAAATTAAATAAATTCCCGAAAATGAGCATCCTGCCTCTGTGAAAAAAAAAGTTTTGACCATGAAATTGATATGAGGAAAACCTAACCCTTACTGAAAACATCAATATATGGGTCGTTTCATAGGTCACAAAACCTAACAGTTTTGAAAACAAATTTGGTAGCATGAAAACATTATTATGTAAAGAAAATGCACCAGTGAGGTTAGTTTTAACTTTATTATGTAAAGAACATTCTCTGGTGAGGTTAGTTTTTTCTTGTACTTCTAATCATTCTACATTCATAGTTGCATTGTATATATTTTCATTATATAGTATAATACATTCCAATACTCCCCTCTAAAGGATGGAAAAATATTTCCATTTCATATTGAAAATTTAAGGAATTTTCAAAGACTAAAAGAAGGGCCAAACTATTTGTATTGGAAGGCAATAATCCCCTTTGAAGGTTACCAAAATATTTCCATTTCAAACTGAAATTCAAGGAATTTTCATAGACTCAAAGAAGGGTCACACTATTTGTACTTTAAGGACACTAAAGAAATTGAAACTATTTGATAATACATTCCCTTGGGGTTCACATTTGAAAACCGAGCAATATTTTAAATCCATCACACCTCACAAGGGTCACAAAATAGTTTAGACTAATCTCTGAGAAAAAATTGAAGTGACCAGAAAAGAGTTAGGTAAAAGGCAACTTAGTATCATTGATTTTTTGAAAACATGGTCCTTCGAGGTCAAGATGCAAGACATGAACATCTAATGAATCTATTATAACCCTGCGAAGGCTTCCAAAAACTTGACCTTTGAAATTGAGACTACAAACCTTTTTAGTTCACTGGAACTGCACCTCAAAATAATCAATTATTTAGGGAAGACAACTCTTTGAAAGTCAAATTTGAAGGCCCATTGTGTCATTACATCCCTCCAAAAGCTTCCAAACTTCTTACCCTTTAAACTCAAAACATAAAATTTTATAGTGCCCAAATGAAGGACAATGTTTTTCTAGTGCAGAGTCGTGAAGTACAACATAATTATTTTTTCTGGAGAACTCAAAGACCCAAATTGCAGAGCTCTTTGCACCTATTGGAATGGCTCTTCCTAATTTTTATTTTCTTCTTTTATAGAAAATAAAAAATAGAACTTCCTTAGACTTAAGTACCGAATCTAAGAGGTATACTTAACACTTGGTGGACCTCACCAGTGAAACAAGGATATGAGTTCAAAAAAATCTTCCCTTCAAGCTAGAAGAAGGGAATAATTTTGAGCATCACATGAAAATGTAAAATTCTGTAGTATGGCAGAAATGCACTGCATCATGATCACTTATTTCAAACAGACTTTGAAATCAATTGAGGTTCCACTTTTTTGTGTGAAGACATGGTTTACTACTGTATCAAAAAATAGAAATGGGTGGACAAGAAGGAACCATGTTTGCAACCACACATTCTCGTATTTTTCATCCAATCATTTGGCTTGTTCTTGTTGAATTTGGAGCTAAATCCATTCCATTGTCTTGCAATATTCTTCCAGATACTCATTTAGTCCATCTATTTCACAATCCTACCAAAAAAAAGACAAGGATTAGAACTTTACATCTCCTAAATCCAAAAAGAGTAAAAATAAAACTAGAGGTAGATGGAAGAGGCGAAAACTTTAGCTCATACAAATGGTTTGTATGAGAACAATTCTCCTGAAGGATCTCAAGTCTGGATGGGTTGTTATTATGGTGTTGATTTCAAAAACAAGGGGATATTTGTTGAAGGTTCATCGAATATTGAAACCACCATGGCTATCAAGGGATAACTTCTTTGCACAAATGGGCCTTTGTATTGTAGAAACGTGTTGAAACAGATACCAACAACCATGATGATCGACATTTCAGGTGTTAGGTGTCAGATTTTAATTGGACAGATGTCAAATTTTAATTAAATGGAGGAAGACAAAAATGAAAGCCTCCTATTGGTCCGGGTGAATAGTGTCTGCTCACCCCAAGCCTACAGAGAAAATTCCTATTGTTGTAATTATATAGTTAAATGTTATAAGTGTAATTATATTATGTTAAATGTTATGTTTTAAATAGTCATGTTATGCTAAATTTATAGTTATAGTTATGTCATAAATGTTACACTATTTTATATATGTGTGTGTGTGTGTGCGAGAGAGAGAGAGAGAGAGAGAGAGAGAGAGTTATGTCAAATAGTTATAGAATTATGTTATTCATATATTATATACATAGAACTATAATATATAGCTATGTGATGTTATAGTTATAAAAGTTAAATATATATAATGATATAATTATATAGTTATATAGTTATGCTATGAACTATAATTATAGTTATTGTTGGCTTAGTGGGCCCTAACCCAGGTTCAACATTAGTCAGCCAAACAAATCCCTACACTACTGGCTCTTTTGGCATCAGCTCGCGGAGCGTAGACTAAAGTCTCACTCGAAGCAATATGGGGGGATGCTGGAACCAAGTTTCTGCACCCTGAGATGGCCGTGATGTCAGTTCATAGCCACTACTCCTACCTTCGTGCAGGTTGCTAAGCCCTAGGGCTTTATCGATCTCTCCTCTATTCTTCCCTTCAGTACCTCCGCGAATATGTACAATTGACCTTTGCGCAGCCCTAACCAATGGTTTAGGTACTTTCATGCTGTTATGACAATGTATTGTGTAGGTTCCAAAGTTATCTCAAGTGTTTTACTTATTCTACCAATCAATTATAGTTACCGTCGCGTAAACTGATAATCTTACTTGCGTTCAATTAACAAATATAATCACATACATTCGTGCATCAAATAAACATTGTAAAATAATCCCATATCACAATATAATCAGATGCATTAATAGAGACTAAATACATAGTAATTGCATAATACTTCTCTTTATTGATATCTTCCAATTTAATATAGACTCTATCCACCCTACACACACAACTGTAGGGGTTTGTGCACTCAGCTATGGACTTCTACCCTAGGCCTTTGTGCACTCAGCTACAGAGCCTCTGCCTACTCTAAGACCTGAAAAAACTTAGACTTCTCCTCTACTTCGCTACTTACTCTTCGCTCTTTAACTTCTAACTACTTAGAGCTTACTTACCTAGCTCCTTTTATACAATCCCATGGTCCGCGGACCATGGGTAGGTCTTTACAGCAGACTTGACACTTTACAAAATAAGGGTGGACAACCCTTTATGACTCTTGACACCTTCGGGCTCCGCATCCACAAAATGCAAAGTCTTTATAACTTTATTACAAAATTGTCCCAAAACACGGGCTTTTAGCCACAAAACTACTCTTGGGGGAACCTGTTCCCAACAATTATGTTACATGCTATGTTATTGCATGTGTGTGTTAAACAACTTTATGTTATGTTAATTAATTATAGAACTA